>CACKRE030000556.1:19080-43203 GCA_902602495.3 Ectocarpus sp. CCAP 1310/34 | reverse complement strand
ACTAAGACTGACGTCTTTTCATTGGTCAGCCGGTTAGCGCGGTCGATGCTAATAATAAAAAAAAACACACACGCACTCACTGACGTCTTTTCATTGGTCAGCCGGTTAGCGCGGTCGATGCTAATAATAAAAACACACGCACTCACATTTTGTGTTTCCCGCCGCACTGAGACTGACGTCTTTTCATTGGTCAGCCGGTTAGCGCGGTCGATGCTAATAATAAGAGCACACACACGCACACACACGGACATCAATTTGAGAACAGTAATTAATTCAGGGGTCGGGCTGACAGGCGGTGTTATTCAACGTGCGCAGAACCCAGGCGCGAAAACAAAAAGGACCCATCTAAAACAGTTTTTTTGCGAAAAAAAAACTCCGCTATCGCTCCGTTTTTATTTTCGCACGCGCGCTTCGCGCGCGGAAAAAACTCCTATTAAAAAAATAATAAGCTAATCTATCTTAGACGTATTTCTATAGATGAGATGGATTTGTTGTGTGATATTAAGAAAATAAAAAATATAAGAACATCTCGCTTTCGCCACAAGCCAAACGTTATGCCGCCGGCCGAACCGGCATATACTGCGCCGCACAGAACCGGCATGACGGCCCACGACGGCATCACTCCAATTTACGCCGAAAACAGAAAGAACGGCGCGTATAGCAGTGGAAACGAGTAAGACACTGAGACAAGACCCGATTTTGACGTTTGTTCATTATCTCCCGGCCGGTAGTGCTGCATAAAAAGCTAGTGTACAAGAATCGTCTGCTGCAGCAATTGCAAACCCGTTATGTTCATATGCGTTTATCTAGGCAACATCTTCATGTTCATACGCATAAGGCAACATTTTTGGCATCCTACCGAAAGTGAGTGTAGCCCTAGGGATGAACGCGTGCGTGTTGTTTTTTTATGAGAGGCACGATGATCACTAGTCAGCTTCTCAATATTTTCGTGTTGGGTAGTTGTTAATTTTCAGTTTCGGCAATGTAGTTCATGTGCCACTTTGCAACGACGCGCTCGCAGAAACGAAAGACATTATTCTTGCTCATAGCCTACCCACTGACGGCAGCTTATAGCGCCATGCTGATGGGAACAAACAAGTTCATCTCGAAACGAATTTTCGAGGCTGGGCCTTCAAGAAATCCCAGCAACTAACCCAACACCAAAGTGCGTCGATCTTCTTCGGTGACCTTACACTGAACCTGAAACACAATTAATTGCACGTCTGCCTTCTCTCTGTAGTGCCCACTGCAGGATACTCTGTACACGTCCGCAGGAGCGTTACTTCACTTCCTCTGATCCCAACGAGAAGCCTCAAAGAACTCAATATTTACAACGACCGTACGGCCAGGTACGGCGACTGCATCATAACCTCTACCGAACAAACCGGAACTCGGAGAACAGCGAAAGGCAACCATGAGAACGCCTAGTCTCGCCCCATAGCGACAAGCCCAGTTTCTTTCACGTTCACGAACACACGGTGTACCTAAGGCCGTACGACGCCGCGCCCCCGACCACTTAACCAAACCCCGCAACCACGCGTGATACAGAAGCAAGCTCAAACTCGGTGAACGACTAGTATACCACCACGCGACAACATTGCCCCAAGACGACGTTGACTACTCACGACATCGAACGGCTGGTACTCGGCAACCGCTGTCGAGGGGAAAGAGGTGTACGATACCCCCAGACCCAGTCACGTCGGCGCAATGGTCACAAAAAAAGGGCCGTGAGAGGGAAAGGGTGCCAGGCGCAAGCTCTCGGAATGACTACACTCGCCTCGCAACTACATCCCCACTGCCCACCACCACGGCAAACGAAAACAAAGGAGGGCCTCCAAGCGCGTAGTGTTACACGAAGGGTCGACTCCACCGCCCCACAAACCTTTCTCAGGCCGAGACACACTGCTGCACGATATCGCCGCACGCCCAACACATTCGTGTGAGGGTTACGACTCAGAATATTTATCGTGTTGTTGCTACAAGACCACGGCGGTCAACCATTGCATCCTTCCCTCGAATCAAACCACGGCGCCCCCAGCCGCCAAGTCCTGGGACGATACTCAAGTCGACGCCCTGCTCGGCATGACACGTCGCAACATGCCCCCCCACGGCCCGGTGCGATCCAACTCAGTCAGATGACTCACCAAATCCAAGAAAACAACACAGAGCGTTCGATGAAAGACTAAAATTGGGGGTGGAAACACGGCGGACAACAACGTAAGTCGGTCCGCGCTTTCACCCATCGATCTCGATCTGTCCCTTGATGTTGTGGTCCTCCCCTTCGAACATGTCGAAACCCTTGAAGGGCAAGGGCCGACCGGCCAACAAGGCCTTGATATCGTCCACCACAACCTGTCAGCACAAGCGGGACGGACACCGCGCGAGAATGAATGCAGGGTGAGTTATTCCTTCGCACGGACGGAGTTGTCACGGATTGGTCAGCCCATGCTGCCACAAAACGTGTTGGACGTCGGATGCAAGATGCACACAAGCAGTCGCAACGGTTTAGAGTCGACGTCCCGACGGAAGTTGCACGTCTCAACCCTTCAAGCAACGCGGCACACGGCATAAACAAAAAAAAACACCAAACCTTCTCCACATGCATGTGCGGCAAAGGCCGCAAGTACCCCCACACTACCCACGGTCCGACTCAGCCACCTGTTACGCCGTCTGCATGGCACGTTTCCTTCCGCTAAAACGGGCATGCGACGAGCTCTAAAACCCCGAAGGAACTTCGCTTTGAACAAGAAGACGGTAGCCTGACAAAAGGACCCGTGAGAGAAAATCAGCACGGAATAGGATGCAACATCCCCTCTGACGTCAGGAAGGGGGTGCTCACGTCCTTCGGTACCGCTCCGACAATGGCCGTCTCTACCTCCCCCTTGCCATTGACCATCGCCAAGTGAGGGATACCGTCCACCCTGAACGCATCCACCTGTCCGTTTTAAGGGGGGGGTCAAACAGTCAAGGAAGTTGTCACGGGAAAGAGGTGGCAAATGCTACACGAAGCGGCAAGGCAGGAAGCGCAGCAGAAAGAAGCCTTTGCTACAGATCAGTCGAAAGATGTGGTGTGGAGTGCAAGCACATCGAAAAACGACGGTGTAGGGACAGCCGTCGAGTGAACGGGCCTCAAAAGGTCGCCAAGCTTCAAGCTGAGCGTTCAAATCCCTTGTGTTTCGCTTACATTTCATGGTGGTAAAGGTGGTAACTTCGAATGTTGTCGAAAATTCGAATAATTTATCAGTTTGAGATGGACCAAGGGGCTGGCAAAACTTGAGGGTGAAATGAACCTCTTGCCGCCGTCCGGTCGTGCTGTTCTACCCTCAACAGTGTTGAGGAAACCACATGCCCTATCGCTGTACCCTACAAGGGCACTCACCAAGTCATAGTTCTTCTCGGCGCTGCCGTCCACGACCACGAAATTGATCTGGTTCTTAAATTGTTCCTCGATCTCTCTCATGCTGGGAGCCATCGCCTTGCAGTTCTCGCACCTTGGTCCGAATGGGCGAACACCCAGGGGGCAGGGAAGGGTGGTAGTGGGCATCCGATTCAAAAAGCGGAGGGTAGGACTTGCAGCGCGTACATGCCGGCGCGCAACAAGTGTGCCAGACTTCGCTACCGGTGCCCCATCGGCGTCGAGATCCTGCTACTTCGTTGCGACGTCTCCGTGCTCAGCAGGAACCAGCTGCACGGGTGAGATAATGTTTGGCTGCTTCGTGCAGATGAGTACGAGGTGGAGATGAAAGAATTCTCGGAGGGAGACATATCTTCTAAAGCAATCACTCATGTAAACGATTGACCACAAGTCGTCTCGCTTGAGACGAGGCTCCCACTTCCTCTATGATTGGTCTACATGTACCCAAACCCAATCCGTGAGCGATCTGCACGCGAAACAACAGTCCACACTAAAAGCGCTGAACAACCATACCTGAAAGTATTCTGTGCGTGTCGGGTAGGGAGCATAAACCGTCGGCATCAGTCTCGGTGTACAGGATATCGCAAAAGAACAGCGGTTTCAAATGCACGCAGACCGACTGACCCACACACACAATGGAGACAAGCATGACCATGCGAGGCCGCACTTACCAGTCGGCGTAGAAGTCCACCACCGTAGGCTTCCCGTTCGTGAGGGCGGTCGCCAGCGGGGCCGAGGTAGTCTCCATCGCCCGCAATAGTACCACCGGGTTCGCCTGTGTGGCGAAAATAAATAAGTAAATAAATGAATACCTCCGAGCGTGAGGCTCCCGGAAAAAAAAACATACAGATAACGTACGCACATAAGGACCTGGCTGGTAAAACTCCCCTCTCACCATTTCATCGAGACACAAGAAGTTGAGCACCATCATTAGTGTTGAGCCCGGCTAAGAACCCCTACACAAAAACCTACCGGAAGGTTGTGAGTCAGCGCACAGGGACAGGGGGTGCGACCGATCTCAAAAGCGTAATTTCTCCAAAACCAGGACGGTGCGAGCGCCAACTGATACTTCTCAGGCGAGCTCTCGATAAGATATTACGAAACCGCCCTTTTGGACAGTGAGAACCATCTGGTTGTGGATAAATTGCGCTTTGACAATCGGTCTCACCCCTGTCCCTGTGTGCTGACTCGCAACCTTACGGTATATGGCGGCAACTTTGTATTAACCCACACGAGGAAGTAAGCCCCCCCGCCTCGACCGACGTTAGAGGTTTCGAAGTGTCGGCACATCTGAACTCCTTGAGCACGTCGAACGAGCTTGTCCATACGGCACATACGGTGATGGGATCAGTCGAAAATAGTGAGCATGCGGTCCCGACTGGCAACGGGCACAAGGGAATGATTCCTCGAATTGCTAGGGTTTTTCCAAGATGACGTGTCGCAAAATTATGCGAGATCGAGAGAGTGAGCAACACGGGTTATTCAGCACTCGACCATAACCACTGAGACCTGGAAAAGAATTACGTACCGCTCGCTGACGGATGTCATCGTCAGGGTTGCTCGAGCACATCCACTGGACAACAGCTCTCCTAATAACACGCGGAGAATGCCCTCAACACAATATTGTTCCGAACAAATAGAGAGGGATAGACACCGGCGCGCCACACAATTCCACACCACGCGTGGTCAACTCCACCTCATTCACGTATCGCAGGGGTTTAACACCCGGTTCGGAGAAGCTCGCCGCAGAGCCACGATTACAACTTCATGCTCCGTGTTGCAAACGTACACGACCAGAACATGTAGAGGACCGGACGGTCTTTTGATTGGTCAGCCCGTTAGCGGAATCGATGCTGATAAAAAAAACAAAAAACACCGGTCTTACTGTACCTGCGCGGGGGCGATGGCGGCATGCTGGCAAAAAAACAGTCCCACCGCCGACAGGAACGACCCGAATGCTATCTTCGTGTTGCGAGCTTTTTCCCGCCGGTTAAACTGCAATCAATCGAGGATCGAGCGGAAGGGGACGGGGAAAGTGTAATTCAATTTCCACATTATGTCAAAGGCGACGGTACAGCAGTAGAGGGTGTTATATTACGAACGACGGAGGTGCATGAAGATGGGTGTCCAACTGACAACTGACTCTCCTGTGTACCTTTGAGCCGAAAACTTCGGGTTGAAGGCCAGCCGCGGCAGATACCGTAATCGACGGTGGACAAGGGCATGTGGCCACACGCGGTCTACTTTCGTCCATGTGGTGCACTGCTGCGTCCAGGTGGAACCGGGCTGCAGTTCACCCACGCCTACATCTGCGGCATGGACCTTCGTATTCAGCCATCATCTACCACGGGTCACGAGTTGTATGCGGACTGTTAGCCAATACAGTGGGGGGCACTCAATAACGCCGGTATGTGCCCAGCGCATTGACCGGCGCTATTGGAATAGTGCCTCAATAGCGCCACAACCGGCTCTATTGAGGGCTCAGAAACCCTAAATGTCGCCGGTTGTGGCACTATCGAGGGCTTGTGATCATATGGCGCAGAGATTGATTACACTTTACGGAGCCAACATATTCACAAATCGAATAAGAAACGATTGGGAGGTGAAGTGGGCGGACTGCAAAGGATATATTACCATAAGCTACGGAGTTTTCCCCCCGGAGAGGGGATCGTTTTCTTTCTTAAACCAACCCCCCCCGGCGGGAAATTGCCCTACCGCGGGGGGTTGATTGCTGTTTTCCAACGCTACCCTCGGGGGAAGCTCCCCCCCGGGGGGTTGTGCAACATGATGATGGTCCACACACCACACATACAGGGAGTGGTGAAACTGAAATGGAAAAAGGTTGACGAGCAAGCGTTCAACAAGCAGAGGGAGGAGGAACGTAAGAGCAACAAAGACGAAGAGAAAAAAGACAGCAAGAGGTACCATTGCCTAGGCTCATGCACAAGAATTCGTAGTTCGTCCGCAGGAAAAAGCTATTTTTATCCTTCAGCTCTACCTTGAGTTGTGAGATCCAAAAACAAATACGATTCTTTTTTCCCGTTGTGCGCAAGGTTTCTTCAGCATGCTATGTGGTACGTTTCAGCTGACTCCAGGGATGATAAATGCAAGAAATAGACAAAAAAAGAAAGCATTTCACCCAGAAAACAACGGCGGGGGCCAAGTGACAAACGGCACACCTACATCTCGCTAGAAGCGCAGATTTGCAGGTGAAATTTTCGTCCTTTATCATGCTTTTTGTGCTCCGCGATGCGACAAAAGCGACTCAGAAAACAAGGGAAATACACCCCAGCCGGGGGGAACTGAGCTAGGAAAAATAGATGGGACGTACAGGGAGATGTTTGAGGCATGGAAAAGAGAGGAAAGGACGGTAGCTGTACTGGGGCACAGGAAGTGGGTTGAAAAGGCGGGAAGGGATATCGTTAGGATAGACAGACTAGGGAAGGCATTTTTGAGCCAACTTTGGCGAAGTACAAAGGAACGATTGCCGTCGGTGATCGGTCCTGTGGGAACAATGCTCCGTCCTCTCGAGGACGCGTGGTCAATGGTCTAACCGCTAGGACACGCAAAACATAAGGGTACGCCCCCCCGGGGGGAACTCGTGGGAAAAATGGTACTCCCGGGGGGAAATCCGGGACATACCCCGGGGGATCTTTTTTTTCTTTTGGTCGAAAACGATCTACCCCGGGGCTAAATCAACGAACTCATGCTTCCAGGCCGATATTAATGGGGGGTGGGAAACTCAAACCCGGGTGGGAACTCCGTAGTTTATGGTATGCTCCTGGACTGCCTAGAGTTGTTGTGTTTACTATATGATCATCTATAAAGGCGGCAGCATGCTGATCCTCCTGCCTCACAATAGGCGCTGTGCAGCCGGAAAAGTTCTTGTTGCAGAGAGGACTCTGCGACAGCGAAATGACGAAAGAAAGTAAAACAGATGTGGACGAGAAATGTGCCAACAGCACTTTCGCCTTGCCAGCGTTGGCTAGACAAGGACTGCAGCTGCGGCGCATTTCGTCGTCGTCGGCGATGCTTCCGCAATTGGCGTGGGGCCGCCCGCCACATCCTTCTTGACAGCGTTGCCCAAGAGGGGGTTTTGGCGAAGTGTCGGGCGACTCGCACAATTCACCTTTCGCACATGGCATGGTGCGCCTCTACGTAAAGCTGCAGGGTCTGTAGATGCACGTGGTATGTGGTTTATGTGTGTGTCAAAAAAAAAACGGCGCTATTGTGGGGTGTACAATACTTGAAGAGGTGCCCAAACCGGCGTTACTGCGGCCCGCCCTCAATAACGCTGGTGTGGCGCTATTGCGGGCTCTGGCTGTGCCCAACAGTTTCACCGGCGCTATAGAGGGCCACCGGCGGTACTCAACCGGCGTTATCGAGGCCCCCCCACTGTACACCGTTGACATACTCCGAACTTCATACAGCAGATCAAGGTTGCGCTTTGGGGACGAGCGGTGTTCGCCGGCCTCTCTGGTCGTAGTCCATTCGACAACAAGAGCAACTAGATACATGTACCTGATGTTTTACAGTTTCAAGTTGCAGGCCCGCGCATCTAGAATCAATCGTTCGTTTTCCGTTTTCTATATTGCAAGCTCACCAACAGCACAAATAGAAATTGTATCACAGGGACGGTCGTGTCAACGTTATCAGCACAGCAGGGCCAAGGAGCATCGACTGTGCGCACACACACCCATGTGAGGTGGTCGGCTACCTTCGGAAAATACTAAATCGCGCGCGAACACACCCACCTCTTCCAACGCTCCCCTCCTGGTCGCAGCGCCTTCCGCCCCACCCCCCTTTGCGGCTGCCTTCCTCTCCTCCTCCAACAGCTCCGCCTCCATGCAGCTCTTGCAGTCCTCGCGGGCCGCAGCCAGGCGAGAGCCACGGCCCCCTGCAGCAACGCTTGATGCAGCAATCGACGGCCCGGCCGCTTCCGAGGCACTGCTCTTGGCGCGGGCAAGGGCAAGCGCCGTGGCCGGGGGGGGAAGGAACGACACCACTGCTGTGGGCCCCCTGCAGAGGCCCAAGACCACTGCCAAAGCGTAGCATGCTTTCATCTCTGAGATAAGTGGGATGTAGGAAAATAGCGTTTGCTACACAGCAGCGGCAGTGAGCGGGAGACGTGGCAGCAGACAAACACGAGGACAGACGAAGCGGAGGGGGGCCGACAGATAGAGTCTTTCATCCGCATGGATAATGCTGTGTTCGGTGCCCCCGCCGGTCGCGGATCGCGGATCCATCATTCTGTTTCTCGGATATCTCGAGGTGGCGGGGCATGTATGCAGGAGGTAGTCCAGCTTGCGTGTTGGATGGTATTTATGGGTGATCTATGGGGATCTTAGGTGGCGCTTAGCACTCAGCTCGCTCTGCGGGCGTTGTTTCAGATCCTTGAGACGGGAATAAGGTACGGGGGTGAAATCGACGCATGATCAACGATTAAAACCTTCCGTCCGTTGCATTACGGGCGACATCCAACGCAACCGCCACTGTTATGTAGCCACAGGGGGCGAGGTTAAGTGCAGAAAAAGGGCTTTGAAAGGACGCTACTGCCTGCAGCGAAGGAGTCTGTATCGGGTCCTCTGTCGTGAAGATGCAATCGTGCCCCAGGGGCAGACGGAGGATTTTCATCCGCGAGCAATTTCCAAGAAAAATGTTTTTCCTTCCCCTCTCCTTCGTCTTCGCGTCCATCAATGGTTGCCTCGCATGCAAGACGTTTTGTCTCGAGGAAGTGGTTGCAGCTTCATCAACGTGGGTGGCGTGTGATAACCTTGTTTTGTCCGCAAACAATTTGGGTTGTCGAGACTGGTGACCTAATCAAATATGGTCGTTGTGTGCATAGCACGTCTCCTGCCGTGTTGGCCGCGAGTTCTGTGTCTAAACAGGGGGGCTTCAGACGATCTACAACCCGCCACCAAAGAGGGGGAGGCGTCGACCGTCACCGGCGGCAAGCATAGGAGGCACACATCGCGTACCCGCAAACAAACCCTCATCGCAATTCCCCAGAGGGCTTGCTGGGCTGGCAGCTATCGGGTCGCTTGTCGAGTATAACCAACTTAAAGTACACTTTTGTGACCACGGACCGAGTCTTTGCTAGATTTTGGGATTAGCAACTGACACGAGTTTAATGTGAAGAAAAACAACAACAACAACAACAACAACACTGGTATGAACAAGTTCATCTCGTTGTCGGTGGGTGCAACGCGTGAAGCAGTGGACCGTCACCAGTGTGGGACGCTTCTCTTGCCTAGCTCGACTCGTTAACGTTGTACAAAAATCCGCGAAAAAGTCACGTGTGCGTCGAGAAACCACCTGAGCAAAAAAAGGACAGCGGCTAGCATGTACCCGAAGGGCAAGCTTCCAGGCAAACCAAAAAAACTGCCTCTCATTCTCGTCACCTGGCAAGCGCGCCACTTGCTCGCCTAACAAACAAAAACGGGAGCAGATGAGCATCCCATCCTACGATTTCAGGCCTACTTCGGACACGTGTTATCGAGCTATCCAGCAACAGGTTACATTTTCGCATGGTCGCTGTACTCACGCGACCCCCCGACCCCATAAGCTGTCATTGGCAGCACCGAAGTGCGCCTAACGTCACGCACCGGCTGCAATACGAAGGAGATAGGACCGCGACAACAAAAAAGCAAAAGAAACCAAAAACGGCTTGTGTGAAGCCCAAAACACTGACGAAACGCCATTCTTGCCGCCAGGGAACAGCATGCCACCTCCTGGCCAGGGCTTCACGCCGTTCATGTCATTCCTGCCTCCGGAGCCGGCGCCTGAAGAAATTGGACAGCAGTCGGAATCGGGACATGAATATGGGTGCGGCATGAGACGACACTCTAAAGCTGACATTCGTCGGAGCTGCAATAACCTAGCATCGCTCGGACACGGAACAATATCGTAGTGATGATGTCCCAGTGGATGGACAAAAGTCTAAACCAACGCGATCTATCATCAAAGTTATCATTGAAGCGATGAAATATCAAAGTAAGCGTTTGGGAAAGAGAATCCCGGCGTGGGGGTTCGAGTTGGGCAGCAGCCTGTGCCGTATCTGCGGCGATCGGTTCCTACATTTCAAGAGTGCCATCCCCCTACATGTTGGATTGCAACACGTGGCAGCGGGTTGTGTAGATATTTGTTAGGCGTACTTTATCGAAACTGGGTATGTCTCGTATTTTACCTCGACTAGCCGAGATATATATTCTCACAGATGCGGCAAGGTATTAGTGACAAAGGGGGAACTTGCAGTTGAACAGAGTATAGGCGCTCCGTTAAGATATCCACCCACCTTTCGCTGGCATTCGACTTGCACTTCGAAAGTAAATTACGACCTGCCTGTGTGTTTTATTCACGCACACTACATAGTTGGCTAAACGAAAAAAGAACTTCGAAGTGGCACGGTTTCTATACCTACGTGATGTACACACCGCCAAGAACACGAGCGCCCAACAGGAACGTCGTGCGTATGACGTGTTTACGTCTCCTGCGAGAGGGATGATCACACATGCCCATCCATGATGGAGGTTGTTGGCTTACCTTCTCTTCCCCGTCCCCCTCGTCCATGGGTTGCGCCGCGTTCCCCTCGAGCTCGATGGCATCCATGTAGGGCTGCAACTGTTCGCCCTCCAGCGACTCGAAAACCTTGTCCTGCTCAACAAAACAAACAACGGACACCGAAGCCGCCACACCAAAAGCCCGGTCAGAAAGGCGCCCCGAATGCTTCGTCGACCGTCGCTGGATTTGTCGCCCAACAATCCAGGAGCGGAATGGGGTCCATCGGCGTTTACGACAAGAAAGGTATTGACACTGAAATGCTGTCGCAGCCCTAAGTTTGCCGTTCACAGCAGGCGGGAAAAAAGCACAAAATTGGCCGCACCTAGACAACCACGGCATTCGAGAGGTACTCCACACGACCGACCAATGCGGACGGCAAGAATTACGAGGCATGGGAAAACCAGCTCGTTCAGGCACGCCTCACCTTGCCGACGATGGCGAGGGTCAGCCCGTTCGCGTCCAGCTCCTTGTCCCCGGTCACGCAGCCAGATAACGCCTTCAAGGCATGCTTGACCAACTCGTCCAGGTCGCAGTTCTGTCCGCGTTTTTTCGCGACAAGGAGGACAACACGCAAAAGGCGCGGGAATGATCCTTTCGGTCGGTAAAGCTTGACAGGGCGTACGATCGTCTGACGAGACATTTCACGCATGTTGGAGTGCTAGAAAAAAAAAAAAAGAAAGACGGCGCTAACTCCCAACATCGGAAGTTCGCCGCCCTGTACAGCCGGCACGCTTGCCCAATCCCCCCGCCGATCAACACGGAGTCAACGAAAGAACGGCGAGGTCCGTTGGCGGTCAACCCAGCCCCGCCTTCGCATCTACAGCCACAGGCAGGTTTCACGCAGAGTTGGAGATGTTGAAGATCGATTCAAAACAATAACGACGACGGTTTTTCACCTCTTGCAGCAAGCTGTCTCTTCAACACGAGTAACTCCTGCGGCGCGGCGCGGCAGTACCCTCTCACCTCGAATTCCTCGAAGTGCTTCTCGAGGTAAGTCTTGGCCGACTGCGATCGCGCGCCGATGGCCATGGCCACGTACTCGAAGTAATTCCCGCTGGGGCACGTCTGGAACAGGTGCGGCCCCGTCTGGTCGTGCGCCGCCACCAGCATGCCCACGCCGTACGGCCGGCGGACGTAGCTCTGAGTGGTCCTTTGGTGCATGTCTGCGAGGTCCAGGACCAAGCGGCTCGCCTGCATGGTGGTTCCGTACACGTACCTGCCAAACATTTTTGTCCCGGGGAACGAGAAGGGATTACAGCCCGACTGCCTCTTTGTCATGTGAACCAAACTCTTCGGTCACGTTCGTGCGGGGAAGGTAAAAACGCGCTACGCCTGACTTTGACTCCTTGTCGTGTGAACCTTTCTCTTCTGCTGTGCATGGTTCAGGCTGAAATCACCACCTTCAATTCAAGCTGCAAGTATTTGGCAAGCAGGAGTTGATAGTTCGACGAATCGTCATCACGCTTTGCCAAAAAACCTGGGCGAGCATCTTCCCGCTCCGTGTCTGGCCCCTGTGTTATGGTATGATGTGTTTACCATCCGCTGAGCGATCCTGCAGGAACCAGCGGGGGTCTACCCAGTGTGCTGCTGTGCTTCTCTGCGGCAGTTCATGCATTCTCTTCTTGTGATACATCAACTGAAAGAGGCGCGTTCTCAAGGGCAAAAAGAAGGCATCGCTTGGCCGGCAAAACTTTTGTGCTTAATATTCCCCGCACCGTGTTGGATCTCCTTTGTGCCTTTGCTTTTCGTATTCTATCCATGTGCTACTGTTGCATCGTTCCGCTCGAGGCCACCTGCAGACGTGGGGGCCTTCCAGCCCCTCACCCTGTCTGCTAGGCTCCACATGTCACCCAGTTCCAGGACTTTCTTCCAGCCCTTGAACTTGGGTACCTGCATGCCGTTCGTCGTGCCCTCCGGTGACGCATCGGCGGGTGGCCCACCACCGGACACGACGGACAGCGTGCAGGTACCGAAGTTCAAGCACTTGGAGAAATTGCTGGAAAGGGATCACATCTCGAGCCTAGCGGAAAGGACTACCCGCTGGAATGCCCCCGGGACCACACGCGGAAAGCCGCGCAGGGGGGTGGGCAGCGAAAGCGTCGGCGTCGCGAGCAAGAGCAAACGTACGGTCGGGGCGTATCACGGATGGGCATACAGAGCGGCGTAGTACGGTGACCCATGTCGGCGCCCTGGTTGCGCGTACGAGCACAAACAAATACTTTGTTTTCTGTTTAATCGGCGTGAGGGTCAGGTAACCCCACCGGCGGGAGGCTAGCTTGGTGTTGGGTTGACTGAGTTGTTAATTTTGGCAAAAGTGTGGGGAGACAGAGAATGGTGTAGCCTCGACGGTCGATGGTGAGAGTATGGTTATGTGAGTGAGTTCAATACCGATATCGACTCGTTGTGACTTTCACAACGGAAGAGCACAAAGAAATGCCGGAATTCTCGAGCTATGACCTGCTCGAGCACGTTCCGCGCTCGGGATTCTGGCCCCTGTGGAATGCGTTTACCGGTGGTGCGCCCGCTGAGCGATCCTGCAGGATCTAGCCGGGGTCTGCCCAATGTACCGCTGTGTTTGTCTGCGGCAGTTGATGAAGTCTCTTTCGATGCATCGACTGAAAGGGGCGCGTTTTCAAGCGCCAAGGGTAGGCATCGCTTGGCCGGTTAAACTACTGTGCTTGATTTTTATCGCACGGTGTTCGACCTCCAGTTATGCTTTTGATATTTCTCTTCACGTGCTGATGTTGCTGCAGCACATCATAATCCCCGGTCGCATTCGACGCACGTATACCCGAGCGAAACAGCGGTGCCCCCGATAGACACAGCCAATGCCGCCCAGGAAAGGTGG
Source organism: Ectocarpus sp. CCAP 1310/34 (assembly GCA_902602495.3). NCBI lineage: Eukaryota > Phaeophyceae > Ectocarpales > Ectocarpaceae > Ectocarpus > Ectocarpus sp. CCAP 1310/34. The sequence continues at coordinate 29,380 of CACKRE030000556.1, read as the reverse complement.
CGCGACAACTGAACGACTCACTTGTGGTTGAGGCACTCTGTTCGCATGTACTTCGCCAGCGACCTAGCGTCCGCGGTGAGCCCCGCGATGGCGACGCCCATGTTGCTGTCGAGCTTGAAGATTTTCTTCTGGGGTGCCGACATCTCGTTCGGTGCCCTCTTCAGGGCCGCCAGAACCACGTGGCTACCGCTGCGGAGCCCCAACGACGCCCCCCCCTGCTTCACCGCCTCCATCGCATACTCCACCTGGGAAGGCCGACATTCGCGGGGTTCGAGATAAGGTAAAAGGCGAACATTCGCCGAGTGGCTTAAGCTCGTCTGGCAGCAAAGAAGACGTCTACATGCCTAAATAAAGACTGGACTGCTGCTGCCTAGGTGAGCGGCCCCCAGCACGGGTGAGGTGGTGCGGAACAGGGCCGCGTGCAACAACACCTGTATCACTTGCTTCTGACCCCACAACAAGCCGGCATGATGCAAGACTCGCAACCTCACGCCGAACATGCTGTTCGCGATTCTCAGGAACTACAGAGATGCGGCAGTGGCGCATCCGGTAGCCGCGGCGACAGAAAAGCGCTAGGGCAAACAAAAACAGTGGGGCTCGTGTTCCTGGCGGTTCATACTGCACCTCACCTGGTGAAGACGACCTTGCGGGCTCCAAACGGTCACATCCGTGTCGTACTGATTGCGGAACATAGCTGCGTGTGATACTCAGCAGGCGCAATCGAAGCGCGAAATCGCCCGCAACTAGACTCTGTGCCTCCCGAACTTGTTGCGTCTGACACGCGGACATTTAAGGAAGGCAACATGGACACCAGGGAGATTGGCGACGGTTCTTCGTTTTCTTTGGTGCAAGGTAACAGACGTCCAGATAGCTGTGTCCGTGGCTTGAGATCGACAACTACGAAGAACGACGGCGACGACGGCATGGATGCGGTCGAAAGATACAAGATTGCGGGAGGCGCTTTTCCCAGAGAGGCAGAGTTCAAGACACGGCAAAGCACAGACTCGGCGTGTCCCTTGTCTCGACCATACCCACGCCAACGGACAACAGCTGATCGGGTTGTCTTCCATCGACACGACAGAGCAGGGCACGCTGGACGTGCGAGAGGCAACACCGTCGAGGGAGGAAGTGAGGAGCTCCGCAGAATGGCATGAATATCTCGTTGATCAACACACCAGTTGTTGGTCTTGTGGGTGGTTAAGCAGTGGATGATGGCATCAGGCTCGCCAGCACTGCTACAGAAGACATGAGCACGCACAACCCAGAGCGCTAGCAATGCAGGCTTCGTCTAAACCCGCAGCTACCAGCAGACATCTCCGATGTTCTTCGACTTGTCTTGCGAGAAAGCTCTCACGACTTCCATTCTCAGCACGACCGAAACCATCACCAATGGGCATCACAACAGTTTTTCTTCCTCAACATCCTCACCTCCTTTGCAAAATGCTGTCGGTTTCCCTTTTGTGATCTGTCCCCTGGAAGCCCGAGCTACCGTCTGTGCCGTTCGCCGCGCGTGTGGATCAGACCGACAACGGTGGTAGGGCGTCCGCAGAAAAAGTTTTCCACTCCCCCGTATTCCAGATATTGTGATTTGTCGGGGAGAGGGGGGGATTCATGTGGGGGTACAGCAGTACCAGAGAGCACGAGGCTCGCCATGTTCCGGTGCGTGTTGCGGCTTGTGTCGCCTACCTTCCTCCCACAGCAGCCGCCCACCGCCGTTCCGTACCCATCCTTGGCTAGGAAGCTTCGTGCGGAACCGCTGTCGTTCGTCACTTCTCCACGACCCGTCGGCGTGTAAGCGGGAAGATGGCGGCCCCTGTGCAGGCGGAGGAATTCTCGGCGAGAAAATGGAAAGATGGCGAAGCTCACGAGGTGTTGCCGAAGGTGTTTTTGGGCTCAATGGTGAGTTGCGCTTCCGCGCATGACTGGCGGACTTCGTCTACACACGGAGTTGGTAGCCTGCTCGAGCACCTTCGAGCTCGAGATCTACCCTTGGGTATTTTACTGTTGGTACCGCCGCTGAGCGATCCTACGAATGTGGCAGTATGGCAGTAGTTGTGTACATGTAGCCGACCTGCACCGTGATACCGTAGATGTATGTTTGTTCAACAGCAGCGCATGATAAGGTCTCTTCCTGTGTGCATGGACTGACAGAGACGCGTTGTGAAGCGACAAGGGCAGCCGTCACTTTTCCCGTCAAATGCAGTGCGAGAAAACATTACACTCAGTCTGGAATACTTCAAGGAGAAGCCGTGCATGTTTGGTTCGAATCTTTTTTTTTTTTTTTTATTTTTCCAAATACAACACAACGAGTCCATCTCCGTCAGAGAAAAGAGTCAAAGACAGATTAGCAATGGAATCATAGCGTCAAAGAAAACTACCTGTTGTGTGTCCACGATTTCCCAGACAGCATATATGGACATCTCCCCTGCGGATAACAGGCTCAACAAGACAGTTTGGTAGCTGTGTTGTGTGTCTTATATATGTTATGTTGGGAAGGTGTAGACGAAAAGTGTTGGGCTGTTAGTTAGTCGGGTGTTTTATGTGTGGCACCCTGTTGGTTGTGGATCTCCATCCATTTTACACGTGTATTTCCAGTTTGGTATGCATTTAACGCGAGGAATATGATTTGGTAAGTAATTGAGTTTGGTATGCATATGCATGCATCTGTGTCAAATTGTGCGGCACACGGGAGTGGTCTCCCAGTTTTGTGTAATTTCATGCCCATAAATGTGCGAAGGGCACGGGAGAACATTCTTTCATCATTGCCTCCTGACGTGGTCGGTCGTAGGTAAGGCGTGTGGTTGAGGTTAATCTTTTTGTTCTTGGAAGATTCGTGACTTGTTCGGTCAGGTGAAGGGGGGGGGAATCTCGAAGCGTATAGTAGCGTGTTGCATATCTTGATTTTTGCACATAAAACATTGCTACAAAGCGTCGCCTTTATGAAGGCAGCTCGCCCATATTTTCTTGAGCAACTTTCTACATGATGCCACGTACATGGTGAACATAATCGCTTCATGCCTTTCACCAGCTCCAGATATTCTATTGATGGATGTACCGCACGCCTCTCCTCGACGAACATGCTTCCTGGATTTTCTCGGCTGCAGGAGGCGGCGAGGGACAAAGAGAGTCTCAAGGCCCACGGCGTTACGCACGTTCTAACGGTTAACGGCAAGGAGCCGGCTTTCAAAGACGACTTTGAGTACAGGTGAGACAGGAGGGATGCAATGGGTCCGTCGGTGATAGAGACTACTGCAACTGCCTTTGTTGGTGTCTATGGTTTGCCTCTTCTTGCTGTGCTTGTCAGTACTGCGTGTGCGTGTCAATTTATATAAGTGGTGACGGCGTTTCAACCGTCCAAGTTAATTTCGCTTCCGAGGGCATGCGGCGGGTAGCAGGAGGATTAATATCGCGGGGGATCTGTCGTTGGTTGTTCTGTAAAGGTCGAAGTGTCTAGCACTGCTCTGTCGTGCCTTCATGGGCGTTGTTCGGAGGATTGTTGCACAAATCCGAAGACAACACGAACCACCTGTTTCCCCCGACCAAAAGAAATAATGGAGAACAACGCACACAATGCGATGTACATTTCCTGCTGCACGAACGGCAGTACAGGCTCTTACTCTCGCTGCTCGTTTTTTTTTTCAGGGTAATCAAATTCGGTGGTGATGACGGACCCCTCACGCCTCATTTGAGCGAAAGCCTACCGTTTGTCGACGACGGCGTGGCTGCCGGTGGCGTCCTGATCCATTGCACACACGGTACCGGGAGAAGCGCAGCGATGGCGATTGCCGCGGCGATGAAAGAAAATGGGAAAGGTACCCCCGCAGGAGTTGGCGATTTCGCCGAGGCGTTCAGGCTTGTCAAGTCGCGTCGTCCGGGAACGGACCCCCCTATGACCTTTCAGCAGGAGTTGGTCGAATGGGCGAGCTCCAAATCCGCTTAAGATCGTCTTGGACTTGGCGGTTCGTCGACTGTATTGTTGCCATTTTAGGTGCCAAGTCAGCGGTCTTGGTGCTCTTATTGAGGTTTTTGTTTTCGGAGGCGTAGAATGTGGGAGGCGACACCTCCCGCAGATACAACCTGACGCTCTCCCCTGTTAAATATTCTCGCAGCAGTACCTGGGTGTGAAGATCCCAGGGGGATACGTGTTGTGAATTTCGTGTGTTGTAAGGTACCACTGGTGCAGTCACGGGGACCCTTTTGGCGCGGTTGGTGCGATGAGGCTTGCGTGCGTGCTGTGCACTTCTTCCTTCTCTCTCCCGCCACTGTCGTCTCTCTCCAATCAAGTTTCCTTCTCCTACTCTCTCTCCGCTTCTCTCACTACCTCTCTCTCTCGGCCTAACACGGCCGACTACCCAGTGCCCCAAGTAACGCCCAGGACGGGCTTGCTGCACCCCGCTTAGTTTACCTTTCACACTAGCGCGGGCCTAGCCTTCCGCGGGTTGTGCAGTCACGCGCAATCGGTCGACTCCCACAACAACAGACACCATGGAGGGCATCGACCTCTCCGCCCTTAGCGGGGACGAGCTACAACAAAAAGTGGAGGAGATCGTCCAGCAACGAGTACAAGCCGAACTTGAAGCTGACAGGATCAACGAGGGCGAAGTCACCTACGCCCAACCACCAGCCGGCAACCCAGTCCCACCTACTGGCAACCAGCCATCACCCTCCAGCCAGGGCAAACCAGCCACCTTCAACGATCCCAGCAGCGTCGCACACATCGTGGCACAAGCGGCTAAGGCGACAGCTGAGGCCATTGCTTTCAACAACAGGGCTTTGCCCGCTCAGGCACGTTGAATTTACGTGTGAACCCTGGCTCAGAAATAGAACCTTGGCTTGGTAGCGTGAAGAAGGAGCAGGACTTGTGTATTATGTTTGATATTGTTCGTGGTAAGATGACGTCATGTTGCCGCAGGTCGGCATGCTGTGCATCCCAGNGGCAACCAGCCATCACCCTCCAGCCAGGGCAAACCAGCCACCTTCAACGATCCCAGCAGCGTCGCACACATCGTGGCACAAGCGGCTAAGGCGACAGCTGAGGCCATTGCTTTCAACAACAGGGCTTTGCCCGCTCAGGCACGTTGAATTTACGTGTGAACCCTGGCTCAGAAATAGAACCTTGGCTTGGTAGCGTGAAGAAGGAGCAGGACTTGTGTATTATGTTTGATATTGTTCGTGGTAAGATGACGTCATGTTGCCGCAGGTCGGCATGCTGTGCATCCCAGTCTTCGAGGGCAACCAGGGGGCGATTCAACTAGCGCAGAACCCCATCTCAAAGTCGAACTCGAAGCACATGGGTATAAGGCACCACTTTCTCAGGGAGCTGGTAGAGAGGAAGGAAATTTCGGCGATCCACGTGCCGTCGCCATACCAGCGTGCAGATTTTCTTACGAAGAGCTTGCCGAAGGACACTTTCGAGTCTCACCGTGATTTGTGATGAATTTGGCATGACCATTTATTGTTTTTCTGATGGGTTGTGTTTAGGTTTTGTTTTGTTTCCCGCGCATGAGGTATCAATCGTGCGCGATGCAGTATCCAAGTTTCTTGGAATTCTTTTCATTTTCTAACATTTTGGAAGTAATCTTGATGGCTTATGTTCTGGGAAAGCCGTCTTTTGGTTGAGACATCGGGTGTTGGCGAAGTTTTCAGCGAGAAACTGTTGCGAGCACGGGGGATGTTCGATATACTCGCAGCAGTATCTGGTGGTGAAGATCCCAGGGGGATACGTGTTCGTAATTTCGTGTGTTGTAGGGTACCACTGGTGCAGTCACGGGGACCCTTCTGGCGTGGTTGGTGCGATGACTGGGTGCGTACTGCGCACTTGTTCTCTCTCTCCACCGCCACCGCCGTCTCTCCAATCAAGTTTCCTTCTCCCACTCTCTCTCCATCTCTCTCTCGGCCTAACACGGCCGACTACCCAGTGCCCCAAGTAACGCCCAGGACGGGCTTGCTGCACCCCGCGTAGTTTACCTTTCATCCCCGAGAGCTGTGCCCCGGCTCCCGCAGTGGCTTCGCGCTCGGCGCGGTTTTATCTTGTCTGCAACAATTTTAGCTTGCGTAATGAGGTGGTTCGGAGTGAGGTCAAGTTGAACCTTTTCGTGTTGTTGAATCCCTCAGCGTGAGTCTTTCCCCAATGTAGTGCACGTGAGGTGTTTTGCAGTGATGATAGACGGCTGGGAGTATTTTCATGTTCTGGGGACTAGCTGACTAACGACAGACGTAAGGGGATCGCAAGAAAACGTTAGGACAGCGTGCACCAAAATCAGCCTCGAGAAACGAGGATTGATTCAAATGACCATTGCTCAACGTACGTATGAAGCAATACCAACAAAGTACCAAACTGTTCGAAGCAATTGGATGCGCCGCGAGCTGAACATGCATGTATCCAAGATGGATTCCCATGTCGATTGAATGGCCTGCAATCAAACAATCTCTTCCCGCCTCCATGTCCCAATCTACCAAACACTGCTCGCAAAACCGACCGCCCATCGCTCTGCCAACAGTCAACACGTCATCGAATGCCTCACCTACCAGATACTGCTCGAAACCTAGGCCTTCCCTCGCTTTAACAACCTGTGCAGGAATCACACAAGACACAAATACACCGACGTATTCCTTGATTTCTTGTCGCTCGACCGTTCCACGAGCAATCCGCTTGTTGCACCTCTGACCCTACATACACGAGGAGAATTTCCGGGCCGAGCCACGCCAAAGCTCGCGACAAATTACCAGGGTCGGGAGCACCAACCCCCGCACAAAAAGTACGGAACACATGCACAGCAGATGATATCAGGATCATCCCGCTGGACATCCCAACATGCGCGTGCAGACGCCTTTTATGTACACAGCCCCCCAACGGGCGAGAGAGTTGCGCAGTGTCTCGCCTTGGCGCTTGAGTTTTCACGCGGCAATGCGATCGCGCTCTTCTAGTTCTCCCGCCCCACACGAACCATGGGCCAACTCCTGCTACATAAGAATCCCAACAGTGCTTGTCCTTTCGGAAGCCAAGATTCTCCAAAGACGTTTGCTAAGGGCTACAAAATTGCATGGCTGTATCCATATCCCACTTCCGCCACGTCAGAATGTGGCACGGCAGAAACGGCACCCAATACAAACCCGCAGTCGTGCAAGATAACGTTGCAAACGCGTTTGCCAGGCTCTCGCAGCGTTCCTGCTACTTCCGGCGCAAGCTTGAGGCCCCGCGCGAGCTCTTGCTGTGCTGGATGCACACCATGCCGATGTGCCCACCCTTAAAAATCGACAACCAGGCACCGCGTGGCGACCGCTCTTCCTCTGTAAGCATTCGAAAAACACCGCCGCATTAGTAGGACGATAAAACCATGCCGAAAATTGGCGTTCGAATACGTTACCAACAGCGGCTAGCCAACGCTTCTTGCAGGCTTATCATCGATCACCACTCAGGCTTGCTGGCGTCGTAAGACCATCCGAGCTGAACCGCGTCCTGCTCACGTGAAGGGCGGAAAGGCGGGGTGCGGTATGGTACTTCAGCTGAGACTTCGCGTGACGAATCCAGCCACGTGTGTGCTTCCAAAAGTAACGATTTGCTGAAAGATTTGTCAGAAGTCATTCACACGACAATATAACCGCGGTACTGACGGTTGTGTAGGCCCTACGACGTTCGAGATTCATTTCCGACGCAACAACATAACATCAAACCCATCGCGTGTGCCCGAGCGACGGAGGTTGAATCGCCGCTGTAGCATGCCGCTATCCGCGAAACGAGGACTATCAGGTACGTGCATGGAGCTAACATACTCTTGGAACTCTACGCTTCCATCCTGGGCACGGATGCCCACCAGCCAATCAATTGAGCACGAACAGCTACAGCGAGGCCGCCAAACTAGATTTTCTCCTGTGTCGTCCCATCATGAGTCTCACTCAATGAATTTCACACGAAAGTTGAGTAGTTAAAGCTGAGAAACTTCAATTCTTGCTTGACAACACGCACAAGCCCGATGTTTTGCTCTCTGTGAGACTTAAGGTCATACGGAGGTAGGCTATAGCATGGACGTTTCACCTTCTGCGTGTTGACGACCCTCTCTTGGAAGTACTCCTCGGTATTCTCGGTCGTGATCACGTCCCCGAGAGCTTTGATGAGATCCTCCGTGATGACCCTGCATTCGCTACCCTGTGACACGTCACAGAGCATGAATGGGTGTACGGCGAGGTGCAACGTGTCCGTGGGGTTGTTCAATGACAACTGCTGTGGCAGGAGCGATGGATCCGGCTGTCTAGAGATCATCGACTGTAAGTCTCTGTCGTTTGCGAGGATGCAGTATACCTTGTTTGTGGCGTCGATAGAACAAAAAAAACGCAAACCTTGAAACATGCATCATTTTCCCCTCAGTACAGAGGTGTTGCAATTCACTCCATGACCCAGAGAATTTGCACCCTGTAGCCCTACCTCCCGCTGGCGTCGCGATGTACTTGAGCACACACGAAAAGTGGTAACGTCCTGGTTGTTCGGAAACAAAATTATCGTGTACAGTGGGGGCCCCGGTTTAGCGACCCCCTGTTTAGCGACATGCCCTGTTTAGCGACCCCAAAATCTCGTGACACCGCTGCACCCCGGTTTAGCGACCCTGGGGTCGCTAAACCGGTCGAACCCTCAATAGCGACTTATTGGGCTGTTTTCAGCGGGCAATAGCGACCACAGGTTCAAATTTTGCGGACATCCCGCGTTCCTCCACACACAAAGACACAGGACCGCGGGACACGTACACACACGCAACATGCCGTGCGCCGATGGAGAGTTGCGCAAACAGCCGGATGTGGAACTGCGGGCACCCCAGGGGCATGCTTGCCATGGTGGCTGCGGTGTACGCCTGCACCTGATTTGTGGGGAGGTGAAGGTTCTCGATGGCATCGAGATGCACCGCACCTGCCACGAGTGCGCATCTAAGAACATGCAGGCTTCCCCACCCGTCTCTAATCCACCAGGCGAAAAAGAGAAATAGGGGTAGATGGGGCTGGAGAAGTTGGAGGTGCGGGGGGTGGGGAAGTGATGGCGCCGCCGCCCAACTCGGAGTTATCGTAGCATTTTGGATCGCTTCAAGAGTGTGAGGAGCCGTGGACTAAGCGAGGCAGCGTACCTTCTTGGCAAAGGCAAAGATGCTGTTCACCGAAGCACACTCCGCGAACCAGCGCGACAGATGGACATCAGATATGTTGAGTTTAACATGATCGGTAACACGCGACAGAAGCAGAATGAAGTCACTATTACGGTGGCACATAGTTAGTGGGAGCAATTTTTTCCTTTTTTTGGCGACAGTATTTTGATCTCTCAAGCAGTGTTAAAAAATATTCTTGGACAGCTGGAAACAAGCACTACTGCCCAGAGGCTTTATACGCAATCTACAGCACGGCTAGCAGACCCACCACACATCAAATGAAACACGGAAACCACAGCTTTCAAATGAGCCGGGCCTTGCTCTCATCAGACAACCATAAGGTACAGCAGTTGCCGGGGAATATAGGGTACTTTTTCACTATTTTTTTGTGCGGGCCTGAAAAAAAAAAAACAGAACGGATGCGAATTAGCCATGCATGTGGAACTTTTTGGAAACCCTATGATTTCGCGCACGCGCACATCAGACCAGCGTTGGACACAACGCAGCCGTTGTCGAGTACTGCACGCTCAAAGAGGGGCCTCTCAGCTATCGGCCGATGGCGAAGCCGAAGGGCAGGAGGCAGCCAACTGGTGGTGTAGTTGGCCCCCCTTCCAAGTCGGACAAGAGAGCCAAGACAGCAGCAGCGAGAGGTGCGTTGGCCCAGGAGAGACTCCAAGCTGAGCTCGAGCAGCAACGTGCAGCGCTCGCGGCGGACAGAGCAGAGATGGCGCAGAGGGAGCAAGCGCTCAGAGCGAAGGAGGCTGCGTTCGCCAAGAAGGAGCAAGAAATGGCGCGCGCCGCTGCTCAGCGGGAAAAGTGTGAGCAGCAGGAGGTTGAGCGCGTCCAAGCAGCAGCTGCTGCTGCGGCGGAGAAGGTTGCTCAGGGCCTGGACTACATGGACACATCTGTGCACGAGGTGAAGCCGAAGAAGGGCGAGGTCTGGACCCAGTTGCAGTCAAGGATGGTCCTCATGCTACTCTTCGACCTCCGCAAGGAAGGTTGCTCTGAGAACGAGGCGGTGTTGCAGGTCAGTACACAGCAGTGAAGGTCGGATGGTGTGGCACAGCAGCAGGCCGATGTCTTTTATAAATATTCATCTTGATCAAAGAGGGGTAACGGTTGGTTTTTGAATCTATACTCCGGAATATGTGCTGTACACCCTATTTTTGCTG
>CACKRE030000556.1:271-16087 GCA_902602495.3 Ectocarpus sp. CCAP 1310/34 | reverse complement strand
GCCGAACCCCGTCTTCGCTGTCGGCGAGAAGGTAGCGTACCACCTCTTCTCTCTCCGAAACGTTGAAATTCTTGCGTTTGAGCCCCTGGGAGGCACTCCCAGCAGCAGACATGTCCCGCCAGCAGACGGGAAGGCGTTTGACCGGGGCTCCAAAGTTGGGGTGGTGAAATCGGGCGTGTTGTGCTGGGGTGCAACACACTTTGTTGAGGTGGTGTGAAAAGAGCAGCGGTTCTGCGCGCTGCGCGCCAGTGCGGCGGAACCAGAAAAAAAAACCGTTCGGAAAAAGAGTTCGGCAGACACGAGTTCTATTGCTTTTTGTCCAAACCTTGCTTATATTCTCGGACAGAGGGAGTATTAACTATGTGCCACCGTAATAGCAGCGCGAGGTTCTTTGCCACTTGGGCGTTCACGAACTCTCTCCGTGCCATGCAGGGGTGTTTTTAATTGTGTTTTGGGGGACGTTGCCATAACGTTTTCGCCTCTTGCGCCTTTTTTTTTTCAAATTTCGCAGATGGGACTTCTAGACTGTGTTTGTGTGTTGATCTATGGAAATGTAGGGACAGATTATTCTGCATGCGCGAACATAAAAGACAACGGGCACCCTCTGTACACTTGTTGAGATATTCCTACAAACTTTGGAGGGTACAACAAGCATGCTGGTTGACTAGGAACTAGACTACTCCCCGGTTGTCCACCCTAATGTGCTTCTTCTTTCCTCTACCTTCATGTGACTGCTGCAATACAACGCATACATAACCCGATCAAGAATATTTCTGCAACAAGGCCTCTTTAGTCCCACGAAATGGCCCTATTTCCCGGTTTAGCGACCGCTAGATGCTTTTGAGAGTCCCGGTTTAGCGATCAATGGTCGCTAAACCGGGTTTAGCAACACGCCCTGAATAGCGACCATATTTCGTCGTGACACTAGGGGTCGCTAAACCGGGGCCCCCACTGCTGTACATAGAAAAATGGGGAAAAATGAACCAGAAAATGTACCGCCATTTTCGCCCCAAAAAGAAAATCCGATGTCCAGCACTGGCGGTGTTGCAAACTCCAATGCGTGTGTGTAGGATATAGATAGATCTCGGGCCAAACCAGAGCTGCGAGTTCTTCCTGTCTATTCTTCGGTAAGCGGTGCTTGGTCCCCGTGTACTACCCATCACGTCATCCGATCTCTATTCGTACTTGGAATGGAGGTCTCTGTGTTGTCGTGACTCTTCGGCTGCGTTGACGGAATGACGTAATCAATCAATCGGTCAGCCACCTCTCCTTCAATTCAAAAATACGAAACCCACCTTGACACCCTTGACCTCGAGCAAAATCCGACCATCATCCGTGAAATCCACAATCAGCTCTTGCAGCTCCATCTCAGGAGAGCTGCTCATCTCTCCGCTGGCGGACGGCTCCGGCGACGACTGCTCGTACGTTGACATGCGAGCTCGGGTGAGAGAACGTGATGATGTTGCGGCAGTGTTCGGTGTTGGTGTCAGCTGCTGCGTGTTGCTCGGTCTACCCAGGTTTCGTGCCAGCGCCGCTGGAGCTGGTACAACGAACGCTTCGACAGCGAACGCCACGAGTAATGCAAACACAAGGGCTCGGACGGCACCTGAAACGGCCATGGTGCACAGACAAGGACAGTGAGAGCCTCGCAGTTTGAGCAGTGAGCGAGTGATTACTCGCACTGGTGTATTGTCAGTGTTATATGGATATACAATATTGCTCACAGCACGTGACCGACTGGGGGGGGCACATGCCATTTTTTTTTAACATACACACGGGGCACCGTGAAGTCGCCAATTCGACCGGACCGTAAGCTCATACGCTTATCACGCCTCAACGCCCACAGCAGTTCATTGTCCCGCACCAAATGCCGGGCCGTAAGAAAGGCCGACAGAAAGGAGCTGCCGGTAGCAAGGCTCAAAGGTGTGTGTCTCCTCATTTTGGCGTAGTTGCTCAAGAGCGAGTTGAGGAGGAAAGCAGCTGTCTTTCCGTTTCCCGCACCACTTTACGGAGGATATCACCCAACTTATCTACTCCATACTAACAAGCAATAGGAGGCTATGTTCACAGACTACCATGTACAATACTCAGGCTGCTGTAAAATCACCATTTACGCCATGGTTGGGGTTGTGTATATATGCTTATTATTAGGTCGGACCCGTCACGGGGTGTGTGTTACAGCAGTGCACCACCTCAATGACTGGGACTGCAGAGTGCTGTCCTCAACCGTAACCCCTGCAATTCCACCGACTTCATCCTCTACCCAATCTGATTGCTTAATAAACAGCTGCGTAGGCTACCAGCCAGCCGATAGTCTCGGTAGCCCATATCTCCTCCGGCGCGCTCTATTATAACTATTCTCGAAAGTTGAACATAAGGCAACCACAAGCATGTACAGCACGATGGCGTGCATTGATCTTGCCCACAGCTGAGGCCATCAGACGTGCCGACCACAAGGGAAGTGATACTTCACGTCGAAGATCCACTATTGCACACTCAACGAAATACCGCGCAGAAGCAATCTCTAGAAGGAGGACGTAGCATTATAATCCTACTCTGTTTCCCTTTGTGTCATTGAATCCAGCGCAAGAAGGTGGAATGATGCCATGAGAGATGCGAGGGAAGACCTCGCTTGGGATCGACGGCAGAACCTTGGGCGGGGCGGAGATTCCGCCCCCCCCCGGCTGAGTGCAATCGGGTTCCAGTCCTTGGCGACACCCCTGCGTCAACGAGTGCGTGCGGATGAGGTGAGTGTCGACAACTCCAAAGCTCGCACGTGCCACAAGAGCTTAGATCAAGTCCAAGAAACAAACGTGAAAACATGATTGCTCAGGCTCAAGATATGTGAATCACCAAGGTTTTGCCCCCTTCGCCCTGGCTTTCAGGCCGTACTTGTTCATGGGAAGCCGTGGTGAGGACGCAGGTCTTGCCACTGTCGCCTCTCCGAGCGTGTATGTATCGCTAGACTTTTCAGCCTCTCAGACTACCCAAGCCACCTTCGTGCGCCCGACGAACTCCTCTTGAATCAGCTCTCTCTTCTCGCGTGTTTCTTCTCGCTTGCCTTCGTTGGGTCTGCTCTGATGCGGACTCACAGATTGATGCGGCAGCCCCGCCAGCGGTTCGTTCGGAGAACCTGGCTGGCAAGGTTGTAGCGGGGCCGAGCAACTATTTTTCGGTCGACTGGACCGAGACCCGGCCGCGTAAGACGTGCACGTTACTCTCCCTTTGCATCAGACAGATCGGTGAGTTTCTCACCTCTGACGGGTGTTTGTAGTTGCACCCGCTGGGCCTCAAATACCAAATTTATTGGTTGAGACTCTGCTGCTCGTGTACATCTCGACGCGCTTTCAAACAGCGTAGCTTCTAGCGAGGCCGTCGCAATACCTCCTCTTTTCTCGCTCCCTACAATCGCCCCGAACACGCGACGGATGCCGTTCTAAACAACCTCAGGGTATGTGCAGGTGTAGACCACCGGGGTTGAGCTGGTCAGTGCAGTCTCTTCGTAAGGCAATACCTTCCCCTTGTCGCCCGAAACATGACTCCAGGGCGAGATTTTCTTGCGTACCGTGCCGACGACGACGCGGTCGCGGAAGCGTTTCTCCTTCTGCCTTCGCCTTGCCTCTCCCGCCTGTCCCGCTCGGCCTCTGCGAGGGGGAACGTAGCCGACCACAACATTGGGCTTCTGTGCAGCCCTGGGGTTAGCACGTTGTGGTGCCGAGGACGCTTCACGGACAAGGTGCAGTGTTAGCCTATTGTAAGACAGCTGTACGGTAGTGTCGACAACTGGTTCCTGCTATCGTAGATTGGCGTGGAGTGACTAGAATATAATATGGCTACTTGGGATCAGAAAAAACCATTGGTTTAATCAAATTCGATTGCTGTCGTTGCGAGCAAACGTTCGTTGGTCCACTCCACAAGCGCAAGAGCTAAATTTATTGAGGTTCCCGCTTTCGCCGCAACAATAGTGTTCTATTGACGAAAGTGAAGGAGTAGTCCCGACATCCGTTGCTGCAACCTTATGGGTATCACGTAGTTCCCAAACGTTGACGCGTGTCTTGCTGTATTATTTCTTGCCCCCTTCATCTCAGTCGTCATGAAGACGACCTTACACCGTGGCATGTAGCACGAGGGCACACCGAGCGTTGACAAAAGACTGCTGTACGCTCCCTCTTCTTGACATGCAGGGCGCCGGTGCTCTTTTGCCAGCGTTGAATGCGGGCGATACGCCCAACGGAGGGTCTCACGCAGCCGACCTCGCCGAGGTGTACCGAGACGACACGGTGGCGGATTGCTTAGCGGGCAACGCAGTAGATGCGACGATGGACACCAAGAGCAGGGTAGCGAGCAGTGACGACGGGCTTGTTGCGTCGACACAGTCGGCCGCCTACCACCCAGCTGGTGGCGAGGCCGTGGTCGAGGGAGCGGAAGAGGAATGGGAGACTGCGTGCGATCGCATAGAGGCCTCTCTTCGCGGGGGCGTCTCGCTCACGTCCTTGGATTTAAGCAGCCCCCGTGTCACTGCCGGCTTTGTGAAGAGGTGACGATGCGGGTTGGGAGGGCCGCTGCTACGGCCGACCGGCCGTGGCCTTGCTTTTGCCGTAAAACGAGCACGACCGAAGGTTCACCAACGGGTATCATACATGCGTGTGATTCGCCAGAGAGACGAAACGCGCATGTTGAGTCACGATGATAGCCATCGTAGTCCAAAAACCTGTCGGTCTTGGTTTGTGGCAGCCCTTTTTCCCACTTAGTCGATTACCAGGCCCTTTGCCATGCTGGTGCTGGTGCGTGAGCACCCTGTTGCTTCTTTCTCGCCCTTGAGTTGCCACGGTTGTTTGCTTTCGACCAGAGTTTCCCCGTATCTCCTTGACGAAGTGTTTTTTAACGATGGTACAGGCTGACGGCCCGGATACCTTCTTTGCGAAGACTCGGCCTCCGCGGATCTTTCGGCGTGGTCGGAGGTCCAGACTTTGTTTGCGATCACGTGCCCCGTCTCTGCGCCTTGCGAGAACTCGACGTATCCCACTGCACGTGAGTAACGGCGCGGGCTTGAGCACATCATGCCAACCTGGAACTCCTTTGTGCCAAAGTGATTTGTGTAGTGACCAGTGGATGGACGAGAAGCTGCAGCTGTGTCATCGAACCTTCTAGCTGACGGTGGATGGTCGGGGATACAGCGTGTGCCAGCTCACATCTGCACCCGAACCTTGGATTCAGTGTACAATCCGGCCCTCTGCGTAACCCCTCCGCATGTCCACTCTCAGGTGGTTCTGCGATCTCACGCTGCGGCGTCTTGCCAAGTCCCTGTCGCTCAGGGCTTCAGCGGCGGCGGGAGACCCCGAAAATCAAGGACCACACGTGGGGGGCGTCACATCTCTGCAGGATCTCGACGAGGCAGAGACGCGCGGCTGGGGTGCTGCTCTCGCACCATCGACGAATAACCTTGTATTCGCTGGACATGCAGGGTCGGGACCGTCGGGGTCGGACGCGGATCTGGTGTCCGGAGCCAGTCGAGAGAGTGGCGAAAAGGAACCATCGAGCCTTGGGCGGTCTCTGCACCGCTTCCGCACGTTCACGGTTGTGTGCGCACGAACCGCGGTGACCGAGAAAGGTGCAAAGGCGGCGGAATCGATGTCTCCTGGGTTGATGGTTGTTCTGGTATCAGACAACCCGGCCGCCGCCGGCGGTACGCTGAGTTTGGCGTCTTCGTGAGCAGTAGCAAGAGTTACTGTTAAATGTGGTACGCTTTGTAAATGCCTGCAGTGGGAGGCAACGTGCTGACCAACAGCGGTCTGGGGCACTCTTAGATTGGCGACACTGCCTTCTCTACTGCAACCCCCTTTGAGAACTCCACCATGGGATGCCTTTTTTCTTGTTTTGTAAAAAGAACACTCTTGATTGTTCTCAAGAAGGCATATGGACCATCGCTGCACACAAGGAAAGTACCCGCAGGGGCGATAAATGCCCCGTGGCGTTGCTCTCTTGTTCGTGTAGGCGACACCCCCACAAATCACGCACACACGTTGTCACGCAGACCTCTCGTGCTGTGTCCGTTGCGTGCGATCTTGTATAGTTTTTTGATGTCCAATCGTTTTTTCTCGCCGTGTTGGTGTGTCGAAAACGCAGTGCGTTTTATTCTTGTGCTTTCTGGATATGGCCAAGTAAGACTGCGGCGTACAGATTTGTAACATTTCTTTTTTTCTCCTTGGCTAGGCGCTTCAGTCGACAACATGTCAGCTGTGTGAGCTTTTCGAGCTTGGGAGAGTCACTGATGGTAGCTGATTCTCACCAAAACATCCTACTGTCATCTTTGTATCACGCCTTGATGACACTCCTGCCATAATGCTCTGGTAAGCCCACTCCGGAGGCGGGCCTCGTAGCAGATAGGAAAACAACACGGCTCATGTGACCAATGGGCAAAAGAGCAAGCACTGTTAATCTTTGTGAGTTTTGCCGTACCATACAGCATTTAGTCTTTGTGCACGGGTGTAGCTCTTATGTTTGTCGGCAGGAGTACCGGGTGCTCGATTCTATGACAGCAGTGTTGATGGAAAATCTCATATTGGCAAGCATCGACTTCGAAGCGTCGACATCGTTGTCGGAATGAACCCTTGGAGTTCTCTTACAAGGCCCAAAAGGTGGGTGTCCACAATTTGTGGCAAAAAGATAACGCCCCGCCCTAATTCAAGTGCTTGAGCCTCGCCAGCGATATATCTTTTGAGGAAGGAGGCGTTCTCAGCAGGAACTATTGGTTGCCACGGGTCGCCGATCATTTCGAGCTCTTCGAAAATATTGGTGGATGCATTCTGCGAGGGTCGCCGATCATTTCGAGCTCTTCGAAAATATTGGTGGATGCATTCTGCGAGGGTGGCGATGTTTCGAAGGCGGTCCCAGGTGAACCTTCCGTGGGAAAAGAGTGCGCTGATGCCAACTTCCATGTCTACCGAAGGATGTTGTATGCGTTGTCTGGCTTTCCGTGCACGCGCAAACGGCGTCACAGGTGGGTACGCTTCATACTGTCCGTGTTCAACCCTTGTGGAGAAGGGCGACCTTAGAATTTAAGGCGAGCAAAATATTGGGTCGGCTATCAGTGGACACGCAGGACCCCCGTTCGTTGTTGCGCCGGAAAAGACGCGACAATCTCCTCGTTCGTCACCAAGTTCAATTCTGCCTTAAACGTGTGAGAGTGGAAAGGCATGCTGGGTTGCTCTCTCCCCGGCGTATCCGTGCGGCTCTCCACACGCAGGTTCGCCAGGCCAGGGGGGCCTACATCGTAACGATGCGTTCGGCGTCGTCCATTAGCACGCCGTATGACTCGACTTCTTTTTGGTTGACACCCATGTTAACCTTCATCACAGTTCCGTACCCTGGTTGCTTCACATTCCAACGACCGTTGTGAAGGCGAGTGCCGAGTACGATGTCCAGGCACCCCTGCACGAATGCATGCGGAAACGCGCAAGGCACACTAAATAGCAACGGATGTAGGTTCTTTGGACAAGTGCTGGTGGCGAAACGCGACAAGGCTGTAGCTACTCGAGCTGTCCTCATACCGTCTGCGCCACGTCTGTTTGACACGATAAATCATGGCTCATCAAAGAAATCCGCATGAAAACCTGCGCCTGTCTTGCCTTCTCTTCTTGAAGCCGCGCTCTCTTCGACATTTTCTGTGCCCTCCGTCGCAGCTTCTGTAACGCCTTGTCTCCATTCCTATCCTTGCCCACCTTGGGGGCGGTGCTGCCGTCAAACCCGTTGCTCTGCTTCCCCTCCGCCTCCTGCCCGTTCGCGGTATTGACACCCGCCGTGGCATCCCCTTTGCCACCAGTCTTTCCTCCGCCCCCACCCTATTTCTTCCCTCCCCTTCCCTTGCTCTGCTTCCCCTCCGCCTCCTGCCCGTTCGCGGTATTGACACCCGCCGTGGCATCCCCTTTGCCACCAGTCTTTCCTCCGCCCCCACCCTATTTCTTCCCTCCCCTTCCCTTGCTCTGCTTCCCCTCCGCCTCCTGCCCGTTCGCGGTATTGACACCCGCCGTGGCATCCCCTTTGCCACCAGTCTTTCCTCCGCCCCCACCCTATTTCTTCCCTCCCCTTCCCTTGCTCTGCTTCCCCTCCGCCTCCTGCCCGTTCGCGGTATTGACACCCGCCGTGGCATCCCCTTTACCAATAATCCTTTCTCCGTCTCCGCCCTTTTTCTTCCCACCCGTTCCCTTGCCCTGCTTTCCCTCTGCCTCCTGCCCGATCGCGGAATCGACACCCGCCGTGGCATCCCCTTTACCAATACTCTTTTCTCCGTCCCCGCCCTTTTGCTTCCCACCCCTTCCCTTGCCCTGCTTTCCCTCTGCCTCCTGCCCGATCGCGGAATCGACACCCGCCTTGGCATCCCCTTTACCACCAGTCTTCCCTCCGTCCCCGCCCTTTTTCTTCCCACCCCTTTCCTTGCCCTCCTTCCCCTCCGCCTTCCGCCCGTTCGCGGAATCGACACCCGCCTTGGCATCCCTTTTACCACCAGTCTTCCCTCCGTTCCCACCCTTTTTCTTCCCTCCCCTTCCCTGGTCTTGTTTTCCTCCCGACTCTTGTCCGTTCGCGGGCTTCGTTTCCTTGCTCGCGCCGTCCTTGCCGCCGTCCACGTTACTGGTGCTCCGGGTTTTTTGTTGCGCTTCGCGGGACCTGGCCTCCTCGGCAGCGGCGTCCGCTTCCCGCTGTGCTTCTTCTCTCGCCTCATTCTGATGTGCACAACAAGACATCAGTCGCAAAAGGGCACGATATACTTGGAGCTTCAATCACTCAACGAGCGCTGACAAGGTCCAAGAGTTTGCTTGTCTTTTTGTTGGATCGTGGCTTCTAGACGTTCGAGGTGTTGAAGCAGATACACATACGCCGATATGTGTCACAGAGGATGTGTGCTGCGCGCACCAAGTAATGCGCATGCTTGCGGAAATGTTGCGAAACCGCTGTGCAAGTGTTGGGGAAACCTTCATAAGATTCGATCCACTACGCCGCATTTCGGCGTGCTCACCACGAGGATATCGAACGCCTCCTCGTTTGCTTCTGTGGCATGCTCCGTACACTGAAACAGTCTCTGCCAACACACGAATATTCATCCGATGACGATGAGGTGAGGCGAAGGCAAAGATGTCACGGAATGGTTATCGCCGAATAGTTAAGACTTCTTCTGTCCAACGCGCCAGAACACACGTCTGGAGTTCCCTGAGAATGCTCGGGTAGGGGCAACATCACGAGGTTTGTAATGAGCCTCTCTCACTCATATTTTCGAACGTACTCGACGCTAACCGAGAGTCCCTCACCGGCCCGACCAGCAACCAGTGTGCCCTCGCACATTAATCGGAATTCTTGAAGCCACTTACCACATGATAGCCCATGATGCGTTTCAAGTCAGCATCGCACCTCTCGAAGTGGGATTCGGCCTGTCGATTCGCAAGGATCACAGGCAAAGCAAGCGGTGGACGTCAACCACGTTACGTCTCGGCACACACATCGTTTTGAATCGTACGGAAGATCATCGTGTACGTGGCCAAACAGCTCAGGAAGGTGGGCAAATATGCGTGGCCTCAGCGAAAATACAACTTCATCACTAACCCTAGTAAAAAGCTCCGAACCCTCACGCTTTTGTTGGCGTTCGTCAGCCTCCGGTGGACGTCCTCTTCCTCGTCCGCCGTCAATTCGTTCAGCTCTGGGCCAAGCATAGCGTCTTGTACCTGCCGCTTTGAGGCCTTGACCGCCTCCTTGGCTTGACTCTTCAACATCCTGAATTTCCTTACAGCGCGGTCCTTCGCGACGATGGTGGTGTCATCGGACACGGTAACGAAGATGTTTAGCTCGGGAACGTGGTTTTTCCACGTACTCTAGGTATCCAGTCGCATTGTCGAAGGGCGGATGATAACTGGAGCTGTAACCCATGGTCATGGCGACGTGGAGTGGACCTGCGCGCCGATTCCCACGCCGGTAGAAAAAGCGTGTGCTTCCAAGGTCCTCCCTGAGCGTTGTTGAAGGTGTTGACTGCAACAGACCGAGCGCGAGTGGATACGGCAACGAAATGCATTCCGAAAACGACATCACGGAATTGTCATTAGCGTGTCCCCCACCCATTTTCCTTCGTTTTCCTTTTCCTTTCGGGCATTGCATAGCTCGTCAAATTCGTACGTGAAAACTGGGTGGGTCATCGGCAGGCACCCAAGAACGGACAACGATCCTACCGCACTACGATCATACTACTCTCTCTGAGCTAACCAGTGGTGCTGCGTGTTGCGGCGAAGCGATGAGCTGTTGCCTCGGATGGACTTACATCGATACCAAACCGGTGACAATGGGTGCTAAATAACTCTATACGCGTCCAGCCTTTCAGCTAACACACTCACATGGCAGAAACACTCGCAGAGGAGATTGGACGACTATGGCGAGTATCGGAAAGACATATTGTTGGAGCCATGCCCCAGGCTTTGCTATGGTCCGCAGCTGCGCAAGGAACATCAGCCGCGCGTAGTTTGACGACCCGACGTGCCAGTTGTTGTCGACGTCGGGCACCACATGCCACCCGTTCTTCTCCAGCGTTTCCCGCACATCCGACGTGCAGTTGAACCATGCCCCGAAATGGTCATCCTGCTCCAGCAGAAATAGCTCCATGTACTTTAGCCCGTACAGCACGACGCTGAGTCATAGCTTCACCGCCATTGTCTTCACTGCACTTCTGACTCGTCGACCTCCGNGCCAGTTGTTGTCGACGTCGGGCACCACATGCCACCCGTTCTTCTCCAGCGTTTCCCGCACATCCGACGTGCAGTTGAACCATGCCCCGAAATGGTCATCCTGCTCCAGCAGAAATAGCTCCATGTACTTTAGCCCGTACAGCACGACGCTGAGTCATAGCTTCACCGCCATTGTCTTCACTGCACTTCTGACTCGTCGACCTCCGTCCTTGGCAAAGAATGCCGCCACAGAATTCAACAAGCAGTCGCCGTTGCCCTCGCTCTCGAACGGAGTGCCCACGCCCTCACCATCTTCGGGTTCGATNTCCGACGTGTAGTTGTACCATGCCCCGAAATGGTCATCCTGCTCCAGCAGAAATAGCTCCATGTACTTTAGCCCTTACAGCACGACGCTGAGTCGAAGCTTCACCGCCATTGTCTGCACTGCACTTCTGACTCCTCGACCTCCCTCCTTGGCGAAGAATGCCGCCACGGAATTCAACAAGCAGTCGCCGTTGCCCTCGCTCCCGAACGGAGTGCCCACGCCCCCACCATCTTCGGGTTCAACCCCGTTAAGGAGAGCCGCGGTGAACTTGTCCTTAAACAGGCCCTTCGCCTGAAGCTCCTTTGCGGTCTGGACGGGAATCGAGGAGGATACATTACGGCCATAAATTATCAAGTATATCGTCAATGTTGAGAACACTACGATAATGAAACTGATCATGAATAAATTATGAAACGGAGAGCGTACCTGTAAGTTCACCATGTACCTAACTGACATTTGGTGAATGCCTGAATTTACCCTGTCTACTCCCCGCATGAAACCAGCGACACGTATGGAGCACGAATGGCATAACAGAGGACAAAAATATTTACCTCACGATGGAATTGACCATGCTGCTAAGAGTACATCACAATTCAATTCCTCCGATACGAGGCTGCTACCCCATCTCCATACAACAACGTCGTGCAGATGATTTGCAGTGCGGTTTTGCAGTCCGTTCGCGGTCCGTTTGCAGTCTGGTGAACAAAAAAACTCTTTCGTCGATCATGTTCGTGAGTCTGCGAACATTGCTGTTGGATACATGTGCTGGATGATTTTCCAAAACAGTCTCACCCGATAAATAAGTGGCGTAGGCCGCAAACAGATCACTGCGCGTGGAGCATCAATCATGGACCCGACCTTACGCACACACCTGGGACGCATCTGGCAGCAGTTCGCCGTCAATGGGATCTTCCTGCTTGGACACCCACTCCGTCACCTTCTGCAGCCTCTCATCTCCGACAGGTATGCCGCTCGTGTCAGGAGAAGACGGGTGGAGGACAAAGTCTAGCATCCCACGGACCTTTGCCAGCGCCTGAAGCTGAGAGTTCGCCATGGATGTTGCCGGTGATATGCGCTAATAGATACGCTGGCGTATTGAATGGGCCCGGGTTCGGTGCTGATACTCTGGAGCAGTGGTCCCGCAGAACAGATCACAGCGACCGCAGGTTCGCAGGTTTTCACCCATGCGGCGGGATTTTTGTACGTCCCTCCCCCCCCCTTGTGACGTGTGTCGAGCCTGTTGTGCTGCAGTGGTGCAGTGGTGCAGAGCTGCTGTGTGCGGTGTGCTGTGCGGTGTGCGCTGTGTACTGTGTAATGTGTGGCGTACGCGGTGAGTGCATGAACAGCACGCTCTAACCATGGCGCTTGTGCTTCGATTAGAGTCTTGAACGGCGGGACACCGCTGGTGGGGTGTTTAGCCTTATCCACCCCACCGGTTGGGCACGGACTATTCGTGGTTTACCCCACCGGCCGTGGCACCACCAAACCTTTATCGTTCGGCATCACAATAGATCCCACGATAGCCCTGCAACGCAGCAATACATTCGTGCGTGTCTTGTGTCAATTGGAGTCTTGTAGGGCTACATACGGCAGTGGGGAAGTCTGCCTGCAAGAGGATAGAATGCAGTGTTCGCTACCCACTTCGGGTGTTTCGCGTCATGCGGCTGGATTTCTTGACCTGTTCGCCCTCCCGGGTGCTGCCTGCTACTGTTCGCTGTGCGTGCATCGACCAGACACTCCTACAAGTGGTTGTGTGTCGATTGGAGCCTTGTCGAGGGAGATCCAGCTGGTGGGGTCAATAACGTTATCGACCCCACCAGTGGGGTAGCGGCGGTATGTTCCCCACCGACCGTGGCACCACGAAACTGTGCCGTTTCGGCCTCACGATGGATCCAATGATGGCCCTGCAACGCAGCAGCACACCCGTTGAAGTCCTGCGCCTATTGGAGGCTTGTACAGCGAGATACAGCTGGTGGGGTGTTAAAGGCTTAACCACCCCACCGGTGGGGTGTTTAGCCGTGCCGTTTCTTTTGTTGGACACAGATACCCTATGTCATTGGTGAGGAGACTTTCGCGGGATGCAACATACATCGCGAAGACAGGAACTGAAAACAAAAGAGGGAAGGAAGGAGGGTTGGGGAGGGTGTCTCAGATCAACACAAGAAGAGGGCGAAAAACAATCCACCTTTGTTTTTGTTGTCGGTGTACGTTCGTTTTTTTTCCGCCGACTTTTATTTTGACCTCTCGCAACCAGTTCAATACCGCTCGCAGCAATCAAGGGTTTGAATGGCAGACCCCAGCTCATCCCAATTTTATGCTGCTTGTTTCAGGGAATGCTTACGCCGGCAATCAGTGTTTGAATCGTGACCTCCGTGGGAGGGCTCCAAAACCCAGCAAGCATTCCTCGAGCGCGACCAACAACACACATGAACACGCTAAATGTACGCGAAACTCAGACGCTCCTAGTTTTTCGTATTATTGTCTCCGGGAATGTAATCCTTCGTCAAAAGAGCCACCCCTGACCACTAGGTCGCCCATCGAACCTGCCCCCGCGACACCCGCGCCTTGCCCACCACCTCACCTGCCCGCGGGCAACATCGACCCTGATCGTCTTCTCTCCCCGGTGCGTGGAGATCTTGAGCTTGCTTTTTTTCACGACGTTGCCGGCACACCTTCCCCACGCTTTCCGTAATTGGGCACGTTGCCTTTGGCGCCACGAGTTGACTTCCGTCAACACCATCCAAACGAGTTGCCTCTCCCCCTCGCGCACGAACAACCTGTCGCTCCCATCACCTGTGCAACCCAGGCAACGACGTTCAACGGGGCGCAAAACGATTGTCGTAGTGAATCGATTCTGCGACTGGTTCGTGCGCGCTGAAATAAAGGCTTGCCTTTTCTCTACACGCCAAGTGAAGCGCTTGCATACACATGAAGGCCAGCCATACAGCAGAACTACATGACCTTTACGTATTACGAAGTGGTACATAGTAGTGCCTCGGTTTCCCCAAAATATCTATCATATTGAATTGCAAATACTCTCAATACTCGGTGTGGCAGGCTTTTATGATCTGTGCTGAGCTCAGGCTGTGGGAGGTCCTCAACTACACCTCGACCTACATAGCTTCAAACTACTGCCGTGATGGTGCTATCGTCCATTGTAGATAAAAAAGTACGCGGCATCCCGCAGGTAGGCTCCGCCGCGGTGCCGTCTGCGGTAGGTTGTTAGAAAAAAAAAAGACCTAGAAACCATTTTGAAATTCTCACGCAACACATGTTAAACCTATGACTACATGTATACACGCATGAGGAACAATTCTCCACACTCACCAGAGCTTGTGTCATCCTCGTACTCGTCGTCCTTCTCCTGGTGCTGCTGCTCTCCCTCTTCCTCCTGCTCCCCTTCTTCCTCCTCCTCTCCCTCTTCCTCCTCCTCTCCCGCCCCGCCCGTGGAATTTTCGTGTTGGCGGGCGCTGTCGTGGCCCATGCCACTCGCGTGTGCCGAATCCAGCGAGCTATCCAGGTCCAGCGGATCTGCGGTAGTCCCTTAAAACGACCTCGCCGCATCACGGCCTCGCCTCCCGCTGCTGTAGTCGAACGCCTCGTCGAGCGGTTTGGGCCTCGGGGTACGAGGCGAGGTACGACTGCCGGCGGGAGAGCGCCGGCTTCAGAATCGCTTGGTTCCCCTGTGGAGCCCATGTCGAATCAAAGCGACAGCAGCATCGCGAACGCGCCGGCCCCAGGGTCCACGCCCCTCTTCGCGAGGTAACCCAGCCCCAAGCGCTTGTGTGTTCGACCAAAAAAGAAACGGCCCTTGTCAGGGAGGGCACCCCTTGCGAGTGTTGTCGCCGCTCCTCTCACACCGCCGGCCACTCTCACACACGAAACCGCGGAACGCTCCTCTTACGCGGACCACACCTACCAAGGCGCGGACCAGGCGGTTCACACTCTCTTCCCCATTCGGCAGGAGGTAGACGCAGAGGTAGCCTTGCTGTTGTGGTTAGATTGCGCGTTGCCTCGTTGCTCGGCAGACGTGTGAACGAAGTGCCCCTTGGCGGGTCGCTTCGCGAAAGCACAAGTTTGGAGCGCCTCATTGTGCGCGGAGGCAGACACCATCAGAAAGGTGGACGGGCACTACACGGCCCTAGGTTTGCTAGAGGGAGCTGTATTGCCTCAGTAACCTGGCTTCGCCATCGAAGGAGGAGGGAGCAGGTGGCGACGAGCTGAACTGGGCTGGTTGACCATTCGGCGCGAGAATTTTTANTCGGGCTGACTACAGCGGCGCCGGACGGAGCAGCGGCACCGGAGCATGCGGGCGACATCGACCCGTGGCGCACGGACAAACATTTCTATCTGTGTTGTCATCTTTTTCCGTTTTTTTGCTGACTTTCTGTGTTGGTTTTGTGTGACTCTTCCCTGTAGAGCCGGTGTTCCCTTTCCGCGCCGGTGTGCCTCAATACGTGCTTGTGGCAGTTGCTGTGGTGCCGTCAAAACTGGCCATATTTGTGGGGTTTATTGAAAAATTATGGCGTTTTGGTACAGGGGATGGGCTTGTTTTGTTCCCGTACATGCCAAAAATTTGACATGGACGTACACCCCCCCGAGGGAGGCCGAGACCCGCAAGTGCAGCTAACCCTCGAAAAACCACCCAACAACGATGGATATACGGTCCCGAGCACCGTTTTGGAGAGGATCCTGAGGTTGGCGGTCGGGAGTTACCGCGGTCACGAGATCGAGGTAGATCGCGATAAGCCAACTTGGAGACAGCTGCCGATGGGTTTGAACCCAAATGCC
>CACKRE030000555.1:28557-44526 GCA_902602495.3 Ectocarpus sp. CCAP 1310/34 | reverse complement strand
GCGACAGTTGAAAGCACTGTGTAACTGCCTCGAGGGTGCTTGACCAATTTAAGACAACGTGGTCCGACTATCCCCCTTGCGCGGAGTGAGGGTTCTCGACCCCGCACAACACGACCTACTCGACCACCATTCATGGTTTCCGCAACCAAAAAAACATACAAAGGGCAACAAAACAGTAAACTGGTTGCCGAGCTCAGGAGGTGATCGGCTTGTTTTCACCATCGCTGCCAAGCGACGAAAACCCAACCCCGATGGCAAACACCGAAGGGGGGCAGGAGAGGGGGTGGGATGAAAAATACACACCCTGACAACACAAGCGTTCGGTGGCTTGATTAAATACAAAAAACGATAGGAGCGCATTCATATGACTTACCGTATATGGTCTCATGGTTTGCGGAGGCGACCAAGTGCTGCGTTGTCAAAGCCAGTTCCACCTGTAATGGCATGGGCAAAGCATTTTATTGGAAAAAATTGCACTTGTTGTTGACCCATCACCGAACCAATATTCAGGCCAGCGGATTTCACACGCCATGTTTACCGCGACTGCAGCAGTGTGGAGTGGTGCTCATGTCAAGAACCTCCCCACATGCATATGGTTGATTCCAATCAATCAAACCCGCGCCGAAATGAATGGCAACGACAATGAACATGCCACCATTGCAGATCTTGGTATCCTTGCAACAAACAAGTATTGTTCGACTATTCTATTGAACCCTTTGGAGACTTACGTGCATGAACAGCTGTTGTGGTGATCACTGCGAATCAATGTGATGCGATGCTATGTTTCAGTCCGCCCTTGTCGCGCAATGTTTTTTCACTCCACATCAGTGCTCACAGCACTTGTGCCGTTTGCTCCAACCCGTGGTCACCCAGGAGGGATTCTCTCCCTGAGTCCCCTACCTAACCGTCCTGCGGTGCTTTGCCTTCGATTTTTCATGCGAGAAGAGTCCAGCGCTCTCTTCCCTCTGCGTACGCACGAACTAGCGCTTTCCACCTAAGCCAGGAACAGAAGAGAGAGAAAAACTCACTTTGGAAGAAAAGCTCGCTTACGCCGGATTCGAAACCCCTGATCATGGCCACAGGAAGGATGTTCGATGATACCAATAGACTACCGGGGTGACCGGGGAGAAATGTGATATTTTCCGAACCCAACACAAAGTTGATGTAAAGCGCCTGCGCATGCACATTGCCGCGGACCGAGCAATAGCTCACATGCAGAGCATCAGACGCTTCCATTGTACACTTGCTGCACACTCCTGCTTGCTCGCTTCTACACACACGATTCAGTTTTGGCGACACTATCACATGTGGCATACACTGCCACGCTACTACTGTACGCATTTCTCGTACACACAGCAGCAGCCGCAGTAGCGCGGCTACAGGCCAATGCTGCCTGCTCCGTTCTGGACAAGGCATGTTGTCGCCGTTCTTGTAAAAGAGAAAAAGAACAAAAAATATATTGCCCAGAGGACTCACATCTGGGGTGGGGGGAGGAGAGAGGTACGGTTCTTGTGCTCTTATGTTGACATGGCGGGCTTTACCCTCTGTGCACTGATCGCTTTCCACACATCGCTCAAAATAGACTACCGACAGGCACCAGGGACACCAACGACCACAAGCCTAACGCACCCTGCCGGCGATAATTTTCCCACTCTGCCGTTGCGCTTCCCTAAGAATGCACCAGGAGCCTGTCGAGGGCGGCCAGTACAACCCCTACGCCTAGCTAACTGTTCGTAGCTACAAGGGGTTACCTCCATCTATGGCTGTACTTCACGCGCTTTCCATATCCACTTCTGTATCTTCACCGAAAGAAATTGGCGACACAGAGCGACTAACAGTCCCGGTCCAGCCAAGCACCGAAGGAATGGACATTGTTTCAACAACAAAACGCAATGCCTTCATTTTGGTTCGTTACTGCTTCTAAGAACACCACCATGACGTGCTATTCACTGTAGGATTCTTTCCTCATACTCTCGACTAATTCTTGGTGCTCCTGGCCATGCCCATTAATGTGAGTTCTCGTCCCCCAACGGAATAGTAGGGAAAAAATCGTGTGAAATTTGCTACGTAGAAGATACACCCATGGGAATAATCTGACTCTCACCTCTCTCGGAAGGCTATGTTGGCGTTCGTGGCTCCTCACCCGCTGCCCTGCCCGATGTTTCGTACGCCTTTCAACCCGTCGACCTTCTTCTGTGCACCGATGACATATCATGTGTTTCCACAAGCGCTCCACAAGGTTCGAGTGCCCCCCCCTCTGCAAATGCTTGTTGCTGAGGAACCCGCCCTACGTTGTACCCTTGCCTCCCTCCCCGCCCCGCCGCTTCCGCCGCCAGCATTACCAGTACCGTACCTGTTCATGTCCTCCCTCGCTCGTCTACGGTCATAACGGTGCCGGGGTAAGGCAGACAGACAGACAGACAGACAGACAGACAGACAGACAGACAGACAGACAGACAGACAGACAGACAGACAGACAGACAGACAGACGGATAGACAGATAAGACAGACCGACAGACGAGGAGAGGATAGAACCCAACAGTGAATTAACTAGCTCATCATTCGGTCGGGGAGGGTTGCACGTTCAGCTGTCTAGAGACATCACAATCCGAATCAAGAAAAGCAGACCTTACTCCTTCCTTTGCCAGGAGACATCTCTCTCCCCTCGCTGTTTTTCTAGCTGGGGTATGTACGACTACGCTGTACGTAGATTTCCGGGCCCAAAGTATGCGTGCTGTAGTCTACGCTGTGCCCCAGGCTTGATGGATGACGACAGGCGTGGTACATACCGTGGACTTGTGTGGGGGGAAACATACAGCACAACAGTGCATCACGGCTCGATCGACTCGAGTGTCATGTACGCTGTTCCCCCAGTTTCCCTGGGGCCTTGCGCCATCCTGTTGTGACCAAGGCATGGTAAGGAGTCTGTAGCTCTCGATGAGTAAACAAACCGGTACAGCAGGCATATTACAGGAGGGGTTGTTTGGCTGTGCATGTGCATCTTGTCGGTGTACGCGCTGCGGGGTTTCTCACCCGAAAGCCCTAGGCATTGAAAGCTAGCTACTCCTGGACGAGCGCACACCCTGCTGTCTCCTGTTGACAAGGTTGCGCAGAGTGGCTTTTGCAAGCTGTGCGCGATGAACATGCGAAGGAGTGTCTCCCGCCAGAAGGAAATCAATGCGGCAAGAATAGGCTGCAGTCGGGGCGACGTCCCCCAAACATGACAAAACAAAACTGCAGTATAGACTAGGCAGAGTTGGCAAGTATTGACTGTCACCTAGATATGACCATCACCCAACAGGATGTAGGTGCCTCGTCTTCTCACATCAGTGCCTGGAGCTGGCCCATGGCTCCATCCGCGCAGAACCTACACCAGCAGTCATCAAGCGAGCATAGCAAGGGAGGCTTTGGTCGATACAAGCGAGCAGCGAAGCAGTCAGAGAAGAGAGCAGAGCTGTGAACATCTCCGGAGATTAGGGACCCGATACAGAGAGGAGGGGAGGGGTTGAGAAACGGAGATCGATCGCTGCCATATGGCCCCTACGACCTGCCAGCAACTGCTAGCTTGTCGATCGAACACCACGCCGTAGCGTCCGTACTGATAGGAGCGATAGCACGAGCCCGCAGGCCTTGTGAGATTGTACGGCGGAAGAGAGGGCCGAGAAAGGAATGAATAGAATGCCGGCAGCACATCAGTTCGCACATCATGTGGCGGTGCAGATCGGAGATCGTTGGATATTACGTTGAAGATGGTCATCGGCCCGGTTCCTTTTTGCGCTACCGGCTGTCGATGCGTAACGGATTCGAAACCCCGTGAAAGCGTTAAGACAGAGCCCGGCTGGATCCTGGAGCATGCGGCCACCGAGTTACTCTCATCTAATCCCGCCTTTGTTGACTTGTCACTTTTGAGCGGAGAGAGACAGAGGGAGAGCAGGTGTTCTTGCGTGGGCAAACAGTTTCGAAGCTCGGCCGGTGGCTCTTTTCGGAGAACGGCCGCCGATCTATCCTGCGTTGAGCGGGAGGACAAGAAGTAAGATCCTGCGCGAGTGGAGAGGAGGAGAAAGAGCGGAGCAACGAATGAGGAGCAAGAACAAGCAGGTGCGTGGCGTGTGTGCGCGCTTTTTGTGGACAGGCGGTGTGCTTTTGTGAGGGAACGGAAGAGGGAAGGGTAATCACCCAGCACAGATGGAGAGGAGAGAGCGCGCAGGTGTTTGGTGAGGTTTTTTCTCCAGGGCGTACACAGCGCATCCGTTAACATGTACGGCGGCCACGGGCCACGGCGTGGATGTGGTCCGCTCTCAAACAAGGCCGCTGGTTGAAAGAGCATGGACCTCTCCTACAACGCGTGCCTGCTCTTTGATATACTGCAGAGCCACGCCGACTCTGATCCCCTCTTGCTGTGTGGCCACACGAGCACACATGAAGATCCTTCTCATGCCCATGCCATCGCTGCCCAGCGTTGATCGCACTCGAAAGAGAGATTGACAGATCACCGCGTGAGTCGTGGAAGCTCTTGACCTCCAAGGCTCAGCAGTATTGCCCGGGACCCGATTCCTCCGTGAATCAATCATATTATTGAAGATCCGAGGAGATTTTGTTTTGCGCCACACGGCACCCTTTGATTGTCCCTCGCCCGGAGCTACATGGTACAAGTACCATTCAACGAGACTGCCCATGAGGCCACTGCTGTAGATATTTTGGGAACGTGTCCAGTCAAGAAATATCTACTAGGCCACCAAAACCACGCCTTCGATCCTGTTCCCGATCCACGCAGGCAAGAAAACCATGAGGTGTTTTTTGGTGCTGCTGTTTGTTGCTTCTCGTGACGGCCATGCTACCGCCGTCCGTGGATGCCTTCGAAGGCAAACCTGGGCTGCTTGGGCGAGCCACCACCTTGCTAGTGGGCGCTCCGACCGCCCTGCGGGACATGTCCAAGGATATCGACGCTACCTTCCTCCTAGAGAAGGGTGTTACGGTGGGGCAAGAACCCGCCTCTGGCCTCAGGGAAGCGGCGTTTGTGGGCACGATCCAGCCCAGCAAGGAGTGGGTCTTCGAGGTAAGTGATGAAGATCAATTGTAGCAGGGGAGGTATTGACGGTATTGATGTGTGTGGGGGGAACCTTCAACCCTTGCGTTGTTTGAAAACCTATCTCGGGCAGGCGGGCGTGACAAGTTTGGTGTGCCTGCGTTCATGATGATGTAGGTAGACGTGTCTTGAAGGCAGATGGGCAAGGGTGAGAAATGGCAGGCATGCGTGCTGAGGGTATTCGTTTTTGTGCTTTGGGTATCTTTTACTTTCAGGTTTTTTGGGAGACGTACTATGTACAATGTTCTCCTGGTTTCCTCAGACATTATCGTGCATGCTTTTTCGGCGGTCTCTCCTGCAGTATCATACATGCCGTGAAATGTATTCAGACTACCCCCGCAATATGCCATTGTCCAACCAAGGGGTCGACCCCATACCTGTGAGGGATATACAAACTAGGCAATTCGCCTGACTCCAACCTCCTGTTTCTAACTTGTCCCTCCCGCGCCCGCTCCTGCCAGCCTATTGGACGTGAAGCGCACGCTGGCAGGATTGGATTGGATTGGCTGGTAAGAAGCATTGATTTCGACAGCCGTATTGTAATATTGCGAGAGTCAAGTCAGTCCCATGCGGGTATCCCACGCTTTGCGGCAGTTGTAAAAATATTTGAGGTACATGTAGACCTGATGCGTTTGCGTGTGGGCAACTTTCTGCTTGTGGTGTCTTTTGACACGATACGACCGGTTGCATATCACACCCCCCGCTATCGAACCACCCAACCATACACCCTTGGCTGAATTGCTC
Source organism: Ectocarpus sp. CCAP 1310/34 (assembly GCA_902602495.3). Taxonomy (NCBI): domain Eukaryota; class Phaeophyceae; order Ectocarpales; family Ectocarpaceae; genus Ectocarpus; species Ectocarpus sp. CCAP 1310/34. The sequence continues at coordinate 38,696 of CACKRE030000555.1, read as the reverse complement.
CCTCGTCCGCCTGACTAGAATACATGTCCACAGCACTACCCCGACTAACCGCGTGCTCCGCTCCGTCCGTGGCTGCTTCTCTCCCCCCACCTCGCCGCGCGCACGCAACTACGTCTGCCGGCAACAGCCGGACACGCAGTTCGGAGACGTCTGCACCGCCCCCGACGCAACGCTGTCGTCTTCCCCGACGGCCATGGTGCCCCTCACCGACTTGGCGACAATGGCACCTCCTGCTTGTGGCCTCCGCTCGTTGGCTCGCCGGTAAGATTGGGGGGTATTTTTGGATACAGTAGTTGTTAAATGCGTGTGTTCCAGTATTAGGCTATAGTCTGTAGATGGCAGTGTTGTTCCGTTTCGTCCCATGGGCTTGTCTCTCTTGGACATACCCACACCCCAATCGGTTCAACGCCAGTATTTGTCGCCGATGGTGCTGCCGCCGCTGCTGCTGTTGCTGCTGCTGCTGCCAGTTTCTCGTGGGTAAAAACGATGGTTGGCGCGGACTACCTTTTTTTTCCTCTCTTACACTGCCTTCGCCATAATCTCCCGATGCTTCACCTTCCCATTGCGTGCTGCAGGCAATCGACGAGAGGAGTCCCGTGCCCTTGTGCGAGGAGCCTGGAGCGTGCGTGGTGGCGACCTTGTCGTCCATGACACCGGTCGACCTCACCCAGATGGTCGAACGCGCTTTTTTGGCCGAGGCTAACATTGTCCGGCAGGTATTCCAACTGCACCGCATCGTGCGCGAGTGCGAAGCCGAGCAGGATTCGATGGTGAACGTTGCGGACGACAAGAAGCACGTGAGATCCGCAATATTCGCGTTGTAATATTTTTTATTTCTCCTAGAAAGTTGTAACCTTTTGGGGGGGGTAGTTGGCTTGTGACCACGGAAGGCGTCCGCGTCAGTTGGACCAGTACGGATGTTAGAAGGTACTGAGCGGACACCGGAACCGATTTTATTGTTAGGGCAAACAACAAAAAGAACAACAACAACAACGACAACAACGACAACAACGACATCCTCCGGCGATTCGGGTTTGTTGAACGGCGAAGGCGGTGCTATTAGGTGGCGAGATTTACGGAGCATCATAGGCACGGTTGATATTGCCCAGATCTGCTGTCGAACACGTACTCACGTATCGTCTCGTGACCGAGACAGACGAGGACTGCACCACTCCTTTGCAGCGTTTTCGCTCAGCTAACCCTTCCCCTCCCTGCCCCTCCGACCCCACCCTTTATTTATACCAGTTCGGGTTCTGGGGCCTCATGGTCTTGGTCCAGAAGGCAGGGTGGCGTTCGTGGAACTACAGCGTGCCTGCTGCCATGCCTTTCAGGTATGCTTCGGTCATGTTCTTTGTGCACGGCAGTGTTCTTCTTTGGAAAGTCGCTGCTTCAGACGATACGTTTCCCCGTCAGCTTAGAGCGCATCGGGTGTGCCCAACTGTTGGGTGGATGGCGAGAGCAATGCCATCGGTGTCGACGTTGCCCGCGATTTTGGTGAACTTGTGCTCAGCCATCATTCAGCGATAAGATTACCTGCCATCACGGGAGTTCAGTTTCAACAGTATTTTCTGTTGTGCAGCTGAGCGTTTGCTTGATACGTTTCTCAGCGCTGCTGCCAAATATGTCCTCATGACCTTCTGTGGGTTGACGTGTGGCACAGCATGTTCGTATACTGGGTACGGACGAATGCTGTTGCGGTATGATTTTCGCTGTTTGATTTTGGAGCTTTCATCGATGCGCATTTACATATTCGACCGCGCCTACTGAAGACTTGATGCTGCCGTGATCGGCGTAGAAATTACTTCAACACGCATGACAGCAGTTCGACATCCACGACTTGCTTTGACCCCTCCCCTTCCTCCCGACCTTGTCCGCCGTGACCCCCCTGTTCTCCTGGATACAGGCTCACCGATCATGTCCCTTCGTCGGTGAAGGTCACAGAGCTACTTTTCTTCGCCCATCAGAGAGCGTCCAGTTTCCCGATGGCCAGCTGGCCTAGATTCTGTTCGATGACGGCGCTGTGCGTCGCCTTTGCTTCTTCTGGCTGTTGCTCACCCTCTGCCGGCGTTTGTGGCTGGCCATCGCCACCGGCATCGCGGCGTCGAAGAAGCAGATGGAGAGCCAACTTGAGGAGGAGAGGGCGAAATGGCAGAGGGAGGCAGAAATTGCCACCGCCGCTGCCGTCGCCACGTGTCAGACGAAGGTGCAGCTGTTTTTCCAGAGCCAGCCCCAGGAGGAGAGGCGGAAGGCCAAGCTGTCGATGAAGAAGGCCGTCGAGGACTCCAAAAAGGAGGCGCTGCTCGCCTTCGGGCAGATGGTCCGGGAGAACCGTGAGGCCAAGGACGGCAAGTGGCAGAAGAAGCTCGACGGCGTCGAGGATAGGCTTCTGGGTCGCGTGAAGGACGAGCTTGGTGACACGCCTGCCACCATCGCCTCCGTCCGCGCAGACGTCCTTCAGCTGACGAAGCAAGCTGCCTGCATGCATGCTGCCATGGAGAAGGCGGTGATGGACGAGATACTCCGCTCCGGCACCGAGCAGCTGGAGATGGGGCAGGCCAAGCTTCGTGAGGAGATGGCCAGATTCCAGCAGGAGACCGAGGAGGCTATGGGGAACCTCACGGCCAAGCTGTACAACGTCAAGGAGAACACCGACGCCCTCGGATCTGGCCTCCTGACGGTTCAGAACATCGTCATGAAAACTAATGGGCGCAGGATCAAGAAGGTCCTGTACAGGATGGAGGAGAGAGCGGAGGAGTCCAGCAGGGTGTGGGGCGAGGGACCCAAGCTAGGCCCACACTTCGCCCATTGGAAGGCCACCAAGAAGCAACTCAAGGAAGACGGGGGGGGCGACGACGACGAGGGCGAGGAGCACGCGGGCGGGAACCTCTCGGGGCCGCCTCAGGAAGAGGGGGAGCAGAAGGAACAGGCGGGCGGAAACCTCTCGAGGCCGCCCCAGGGGGCGGGGGAGCAGAAGGAGGAGGCGGGCGGCAAACCCTCAGGGCCTCCGCAGGAGGACGGGGAGAGGAAGGAGGGGGAGGAGGAGGACAAGCGCTGAGGGCAGGGCCAGAAGACCAGGAGGGAAAAACGCGGGCGCAAGTCAAAGAAGAAGCCGGTGGAAGAAGGAGATGGAGATGACGGCAGTGCCGCCAGCGGATGGATCGGATGGCAAGTCCGGGGGAGGGGAGGGGGGAAAGGGCTTCTCCGCCGGCACGTAGAACGGCAGCAGGTTGTTGTTGTTGTTTTTTTTTCTTGGCAGTAAACTTGCTCTCGAAGGCGTTGAGCGACGTGCCGGATCATCCGACCCTTTGCCCCGCCTTATGAATGATGCGGTTTACCGTCAAGCCGTGGAAGCAGAACAGTTGTACAGCTATGGCTTTGGTCGACGAGTGGGTTTGCTTTCGACGGATGTGGCACGGATTACTTTGTACTTCGTACGTTAGAGTTCCTTGTTGCCTGTCCCCGATGGTGTGTTCCCATGAACGGCAAAAACTCGAGCCCATGTACAACTAGATTATTTCCACCATCAACGACTTCTTTTCCTGTCATCCCGGTTTGCGTGCTATTTATTTCGGGCCAATCGGGCAGATGTGTTTTGTTTTTTCATCCCTTGCTTCTCGCTGGGCAGGGTTGCGGCGAGAGGAGCATTGTGGTTCCAGCTTGCGTCTGTTCTTGATTCGATCTCAAGGACTGTGGGGAGGCGTGTCTGCGGGCTCCTTCTTGCGTGCCTGTTTGATGCTGCATTTCGTGCCAAACCTTAGTGGTCACGAGGTGTTGGCTTGCTTTTTTTTTTCGAGCATGGGTTGTAGAAGAGGTACCCCGGTGTTGTGCTGCAAGAAGTTTGTGGTCATTTTATTTTTCTTCGGCCCTTCGTCAGCAGTGTGTGTGTGTGTCTTTGTTTTTAGTGTCGACCGCGCTAACCGGCTGACCAATGAAAAGACATCAGTCTCAGTGTGGTTGAAAACACAAAACACTTGTGTGTGTGTGTTTTCGTCCTAGACTATTTATTTTGGCTACAGTCCGCACATTTTTCGTGGTAATAAGTTACTAGTCTACACTTTTCAGTGTATTTGTTCGTACAACTACAACTTTCCAGGGTCGCACAAGAGGGGCAAACAAATGGCCTTTTCTTTTCTTTTTCTTTTTCTTTTTCTTTTCGTGCCCGACCTTCCTCCTCTAGGTGCGTGCTGAGTTATTGTTTTTTTGATCGCGAGAAGGGTCCAGCCGTCACTTTCCCTCGTTGATGCTACTGACGTCGAAGTTTGGTACACACGAGAGCTTTTCTGCTTTTTTTTCGTTTCCCCCGCAAAAGTTGTAAATTTCCAACTACTGTTTTGAAAAGCTGCGCAATATTTGGTTCCTGTCAACTGCTGTCTTGAAAAGCTGCGCAACTATGTGGTTCCAAGCAACTGCTGTCTTGAAAAGCTGCGCAAATATTTGTTTACAGGCATTGTTTACAGGCAAATACCCGTAATAGTTTATTACACTCAAATAATAGTTGTATTTACATGTGATACTTGTACAGGGCGTGAATTTTTCACCCCATGGGGCAGTGTGAGAAGGAATGGAATCTCAGTTCGTCGCATGAAACATTTAAGGAAACAAGAATGATGCCAAATCACCCAGGCCAAACAGAAAAAAGCGAGGAAAGCGAGCGGCGGTCCTGGCCAAGGTTGTGGTGGAACTATAGTGTCTAAAGCCCGTGATCCCGAGGGCTCGTGCCCTTGCGATACGAAGACGGGGTCACTGCAGCAAGCATCGATACCACATAAACTGGTCTACTTCAATGTTTTCTGGCTCCATGGGCTTCTTCAAACTCACGACGGCGTTCTCTCGTTCCGTCGTTGGAAGAGTAAGATATATTTAGTAGTTCTGATCTCCACCCACGGCATTGACCAGTCTCGTTGCCACAGGCCTGCAGCTTGTGCACTTCCGACTCACGACGAAACTTTAACTTCGGTGACAAAGAACGAACGGCTAGTCTATGCATACTATAGAGAGATTCGGTGGCACGACCTCTGGATTCACCTGGCGCACACCAGAGACTGCGCTCGATTCCACGCATTTAGGGGGTTGCTGGTTTGCAACGATGACAATGGCCTGAACGCGCTTGGAAACAAAACTGTCGTGGGCGCGTACCAAAAGGAGAACACTGCTATATCACGGATGGTGGATCTTCTCATGGGAACCCTACGCATCTTTTTTTTTGCTCCCATCATTGGATTCTGTCGACTCCCCTCTGGCCCCTATCCTCCACTTGTACTAGCTAGACGACCCAACCGGGGTCACATAGATAGGAGGGAGGGGTTGGACCCCCTCCTGCGGTTCCTGCCTGAGATATTTTTATCGCGAGAAGGGTACATCGATCCCTTCCCTCGCGACTTATGAAGTCGATCAAGTTTACTGACAACGAGCTTTTTGCAGCGCATCTCTTCCAACGGAGACCACGATTTTATTAGTCTAGTCTGGAGAGAGACGCACATTTTTTTTTTTCTCCCATCATTGGACTCTGTCGTCTGCCCCTCTGGCCTCTATCCTCCACTTCTACCAGCTAGACGACCCAACCGGGGTCACATAGGAGGGGGGAGTTTGACCCCCTCCTGCGGTTCCTGCCTGAGATATTTTTTTCGCGAGAAGGGTACAGCAATCCCTTCCCTCGCGACTTACGAAGTCGATCACGTTTACTAGAACAACGACGAGCTTTGCAGCGCGTCGCTTCCAACGGAGACCAGGATTTAATTAGCGAGAAAAAAATCACTCTGTCGGGACTCGAATCCATCACCTGGCCTGTAGAAGGCTGCGAAGCTACCTACTAGACCACCGGGGCGACCGGTGTACGTGTGCCAGTGTGGTTAACGCGAAACATATAGTCTAGTCTAGTCTAGACTATTAAAATCATCCACTATCGAGCAGACTCAATCTCTCGTCATTTCGTATCGATTTCCCCCCCCTCTCGTGCCACATGGCGCTCGGTCTCATGTAAAGGGGTTGATTGTGGGGCGTGGGGCGTGGGCCGTGGGCCGTGGGCTGTGGGCTGTGGGCTGTTGGCTGTGGGCTGTCATCCTGTGTGTACCGGCTGGCTTTGTCGACCCGCTGAAGAACCATAATTCGTGGACGGAAACCCTGGGGATATTGCGTTGATGTCCCCGGTTCTCGGAAGGTTTTAGAGGCATGTCCCCAATCGGATGGAACTTGGAAGCCGCGCCACAAGTGGAGAGCTCGAGCGGACATCGCTGCACTTCAGCGGCTGCTGCCGAGATGCGGGCGCACGATGTACTCGACGCCCTGGAACGAGTCACGCTGTTCCGGGCTCAGGCGGCGGACTCGAATCGACGCTTGGAGGACATCGGAAGTGATCTGGACAGCGCAATATCTCTGCTGGACCTCCAACAACAGCAGTGTCGCGAAGCGGAGCATCCGGACGGTAAAGCATGAGTCGGTGCGGCAGCAGTGGTTGTCGCCGTGCGCTGGATGGTGTTTCTTGTGGCAGCTGTGTATTGCACGTGTGATGCGCATTACAGGGAAAAAGAGAGAGGGATGCTCAAGAGGGAGTCCCGAAAACAAAGTGGTGCGCGTGTCCAAATTTTGGTTGGCCTGAGAGCTTGGTCGCTCACATCCGCGGGATCATGTGTTTCGTGGTTCAAAAGTTCAAATCGGCTGCCGAAGCCCAGCGCCTGTACGACACGACGGCAATCTACCTTCATTGCGCAGGACAGGTCGCTTCACCAACATAAAATTTGTAGTGTGGTGGAGATGAAGCCGTAGAGATCGGATAGCAATCACATTTTGCCCTCCCTCCAAGCTCTGTGGATTTCGAACACGGCCTTGTTTGTGCCCCGTCTGTGCCAAGTGTCACGTGATGTGCGGTATGCATGCATACACATTTGCAAGTGAAATGTCGCACTACTGCTGTACCTACAAACTGAATGACAACAATTCAGGATGTTATTCGCATGGTTTCTCCGTGTCGTAAACGTCCTCTACTCCACAGCAGTATTTCCTGCTGCGTGACAACTGTAAATTGTGACTGTTGTGAAAGGGTTGTTGTTCCCGCAGAGAAAGGCAGGGCTCCAAAAACAAGAAGCTGACGATAGACAGTCACAATGTAGCGGTGACTAACAGCGCGAATCATAGCCGTGAGCAAGCACAACAAAGTGGGAAGAGACTTGCTGGACCCTTTTTAGGCAAGCACAGTCGTAGGAGGAAAAACGTGCTCTCGCTCTTGCTGGCGTGACCCAGGATTGCGCGACGTAAACGTGGTTTACCGACACCAAACCGACACTTACTTTGATATGCACATAACACCCATCGACCCCCTCCCCTCATAACACAGGCGCAGCAACAGGCGTGACCCAGGGCGTTCACCGCGCCGTCCTTGACTGGTCCACCGGGGTGATCGTGAAGCTCGCGGCAGCCTTGCCCAAGCACGCGACAATTGCGGCAAGCACCAACGTCAGCACCACCACCACCAGTGAGCGCCACGCTCGGAACGCACGGCGCTGGCTCTCGGACCCGCGCATCTGGCGGTGCTTTGTGCGCTCGCTCAGGGGGGGCGCCACCCAGGCGGCCGAACCCAGCACGCACCTACCGCAGGCTGCGAGCCTGGGGGTGCTACGGGCTGCGATTTTCGCGGTCCGTGCCGGAGCACCAGGATCGTTGGCGGCGGCGGGAGCGGCGGCGAGGGCTGGGGATAGCTGCTCTGCATCACCGCAGGCAGCAGAACCGAACAACGATGGTGTGGCAGCGGCGGCGGCGGCGGCAGGGGCAGGGGACTGGGCGTTCGTCGCCGTCCTGACGCTCTGTGGCGGGGTCATCGTTACCGCGGGAGGAGGAGGAGGAAGAGGGGGCGGCCAAAGCAGCGGGTCGATGACGAGCATCGACGCCGCCGTCCTGGACGAGCTCCGGCCACGGCGCGCGGACGGGATGGTGCTAGCGACGGCGGGCCCGGCGGCGCCGGCGCCGGCGCTGGCGACGGTCGCCTCAAAACGGTGGGGAGGGGGAGGTGCCGTGATGAAGATGTCCCTAGACGCGTACGCGACATTCTTGGATGAGGTCCTTCGCGGACATGAGGCCGTTTGCCTAGCGCTACCCCTCGCCGGCGACGGGGCAGGGTCGGGAGGGCGGAGCAGCGTCGGGGGCAAGGAGGCGGCGGCGGTTGCGACGGCCGGTGGCGGAGCGCTGCCGTCCCTGGCGGAAGGAGCGCTGACGGAGCTGCTCCGCTTCCAGGTGGTGCTGCAGGCCCAGCAGACATCCCCCCGCAAGGTAAATATTTGCGTTGCCCTTCCGTACATACGCGCTAACCGGTTCTTGTGTCTGTTTCCGACTTCCTGGCGGTTGCCGCCGTACTGAGTGGGATTTTTTTCTTCTCGTGGTTGATTTATCGGTGTCGCACTGATCGCGGTCGATCAACGGCCAAGGACACCTTCCGTCTCGCGGTAGCTAGAGCAGCAGGGGCTGTCGTGGATGCCACAGACAATGGGTTTGACATCCGTGACGATACGCGAGACACCCCCCGTGTATCCTACCGGCTTCCAGACCTAGCGGGCCGGCGGGTCAGTTTGGACTTGCTCCCTGGAAACACTGCCGCTCAGTCTCACGCACCCTCGTTGTCTGCATATGTTTTTGGCCTATTATAGCTTTTTTTGTTCGTCGTCGGCCACTGATTTGTTTTTTCTCTGGACTGTGCCTTTCCGCCGAACCAGGTCTTCACCACCTTTTGTTCGAAGCTGATGGGGTCGCTGTTCCGGGCCCTTCCGCCCGAGATTTCGACGACGGCGTCGGCCTCTTCGCCGCTCAAGACCGCCGCCAAGGCCGTCGCGTTCGACGCCCTCTTTCACGAGGAGCATCTCGAGGGCTACCGCGAAGCCTTCACGGCGGCCGAGGAGGCGGTGGCGGCGGCGGTTGCCAGGACGGGGAGTTCGCCGCAAGGGGGGGGAGTTGCGCCTACCGCTGGCGGTGGCGATGGGAAGAACATTAGTGAACCGGATCAGTCTGGTGAGAGTGGCGGCGGCGGCAAGAAGAGGCGCCGGAAGAACACTGGTCGCGAAGACGGCGGCGGAGACGACGGCGGCAAGTTTAAGAAACCCCGGAGCCGTGTGTGCTACCAGCAGCAGCTCTTGGACGAGATGGCCGCGCTAGCGGCTGGCTCGCGGGCAGACGGGGAGGGGGGGGGGCGATCTCGCCTAGGGGCAGTGGCCGGGGCCCCGATTTTGCTGGAAGGGTTTATTCTCCGCCTAGGTAAGGTGCAGCGTGGAGCGGTTGATATCCACGAGGCGTCGGGTGCGGCGACGGCCGCAGTGGCTGTGGGCGGAAAGCGCTCGCGTTCATCCGGTGGCAGCGGCGGGGGCGGCAGCGGTAGCGGCTCGTCCGCCTCGCCTGCTTCGCAGATGTTTAGGCTGTGGTCGGTGCTACATTCGACGCTCTTGGGGTCCTTGCCGTCTGCCCCGTCTTCGTCTCCGCCGCCTGCACAGCCGTCCGATGGCACCGTCGTGCTCCCGCGGCTGCTGCTTCTCCCGTTCCTGCGGTCGAGCAACTCCATGCTGAGGCTCCTCGCTGAGCACGACGTCTACCGCATCAACGAGGACTGGGGGGGGCTCGAGTTCGGCCAGCTCCGCAGCTTCTCGTCCAGCCTTATCCGCCTCGCCGAAAGCTGCTGCGGGGGGGGGGGTAGCGGCGGCGGCGGCGGCAACAGCACCGACGGCGGCGCCCCCGCAAGCACGCCTGCCGCGATGGCGGTCAGCAGGGACGGCGCACGCAGAACGGAAGACGCTCCCGATGCCCCCGCCGCCGCTGCCCGTGTCCTAGTAAAGCCTACGAAGGAGGAAGTAACGGGGGCGGGGGCAGCAGCCGAGGAGTTTCTCAGGGCTTTCGGCTCGCTGCTGGGCCTTAACCACAGCATCCTGCACGATGACCTGAGACAGGTGCTACGGATGACGTTCGAGTGGGCGGCTACGGCGGAAACAGCAGAATCGGCGACGGCGGCGCCGGGTACTGTTCGCGGCGGCGACGGAGGCAGCGGCGGCCCGACGGTGGTGCTCCGCGCTCTGGCGGTCGATCTCGTCGCGAGCCTCGTCGGCACGTACGGCCGCCTGCGGCAGATGGACCACCTCGTCCGGGCCCTCTTCGGGGCCGTAAGCGACTGC
>CACKRE030000555.1:14509-25969 GCA_902602495.3 Ectocarpus sp. CCAP 1310/34 | reverse complement strand
GGGGGGGGGGGGAGGAGTCGCGGAAGGTTGGCAGGAGCAACAGGGAAAGAAAATCTAGATGATTCACCACGTCGGCTACCGACATCCGCTGCTGTGTGGCCCTTGGTGCTTTCCGAGTCTTGGGTCGACGACAATACCTTCGCGTGCCCCGCTCTAATAACAGCTGTGTGGTGGTCCCCGAGATTGTATCGGCCGATCGGGGTCATGATCTCCTACCGGCAAGATGTTGCTTGTTGACCTTCTGCGTGCGTGTTTTTGTCGCACGAGGTGGTTTTTCTCAGCAAGCTCACGCGCTAGGCATATCGGGGCGTTTTATTGCCAAGGTCGAACGATTGCCTCCCCCCCTCTTCCCGCCACCTCGCTTTTTGTCTTTATTCCTGGCCAACCGTGTTAGAGCCTTCGAAGCTTCGGGGTGCCGCTGCGACAGGCCGCCGCGGCCGCGGCCGCGGCCTCCGCCGCCACCCCGTCCCCGCCGGCCTCCAAGAAGAAAAAGAAGCAGAGAAGAGGAGAGGAGCGGGCGGAATCGGAACAGCACGGAGCCCTTGGGGACGGAAGCGGTAGCGGCGGGGTTCCAATGTCGGAGATGATGCTGTCCTTCCGGCCGGCCCTCGACGTGCACGGCTGGTTGTTGGACCTCGACACGAGGTGCCGTTTCTGGTTTGCCGTTCTCGACTCCTCGTCGTCGGCAACGGCGGGGGCGGGGGCGGCCATACCACAAGACGACGGCAACACTCTGGTCGAGGAAGGCGGCGACGGGGACAAAACAGCCCGAGCGACAACGGCCCCAGCCCCTCCTGCATCTGTGCTCATGCCCCCGGATGGGGATGAAGCAGACGCCTCGCTGCCGCGCATCATCGCCGCCGCCACCGCTGCCCTCGAGACAAGCAGCAGCAGCGGCGGCGGCGGCAGCAGCAGCCTGGAGGCGGGGACGGGTGCACATGACGAGGAGGTCGGCGTGAGGTCGAGGCTCGAGAAGACGCTGCAGCAGGTGGCCGTGCACAGGGTCCAGCAGATCTACGCCCACCTCAACGGCGTCGCGGCGCTCGAGTCGTCCGGGACGACGGGGGCGGCAGAACGGCGGCCTGCCTCTCCCCCCTCGGGAGCGGAAGGGATGGATGACGACCAGGAAGGGAAGTTGGAAGAAGCGGCACCAGGAGGAGCAGCGCGGGAAGAAGGAGGCGAGGAAAAGCTCGAGGACGAGGCGAGGGGCCTCGTGGCGTATGCTTGCGGCGCGTGCCGCGGCAGCGGCGGCGGTGGGCACGGCCCGGTTACGTGGGGGGACGAGGACGGCGACGGCCGCGGCGGGGGAGCGGGCTGGAGCATGATGATGCCGTATCTGCCCGTTTGGGTCGGCTTCGCGGAGGAGGAACAGGTGGGCGGGCAACCTTTGGTACCATCCATCGACACAAGTAACAGAAGCGGTTCCCGCCCCCCCTACCTGGTTTGTCTCTCTGTGTCTCCCTTCCCCCCCACAGTTACCGTTGTGGTGCCGATGCAGCAACGCTCGCAGATTAGATACCTTTGAAAACACGCGATCGATCCTGTGCGCTGGGTTTGCTTTGGTTTGGGGTTCAGGTGGCGCTCTTTCTGGAAGCGCTGCTGTCGAGATGCGCGGCCGATATCCTCGACGGTCGCGGGGAGGAAGAGAGTCCGCCCTTGAGGCTCCTCTCAGACGCCTCGTTTTACGAGATGGAAGCCGTGGCGAAATCCGGTACGTTGTGCTTGCACTTGTACATTTGGCCGGTGCCAGCATTTTCCGGGTACCGTTCAGCCTTTAGCGGCCTGACTGCCTGCGCAGCAGTGTTCCAGGGTTTGTTGGTGCTTGTGTCCTCCTCGATAGCGTGCGCCACGCCGTGCGATGTTCAGGTATTTAGCATGCTGATGGGCGCTTGCCTGTCGCTCGCCCTTTCTCCTGTTTTGTGCTGCTGTTATCTCGGAACGGCGTTTTTGTTTTGTTTCGTTGTCACACATTGCCGTTTTTCAGTCGTCGCCGTTGAGTCGTGCCACCAAGCCAGCGTCCGTTCGTTGAACCAGGCACGAAAACCTGACGCATTTTTTCTTCCATAATCCGGGTACGCGACATCTGTTCTAGGTAGCCCCCGTTTTCCAACAACGATGCACTTCGAGCTCTTTCGGTTACAACAAACGTCAGTTTTTTTGCCGTCTCCGACAACGAACTTCGCTTTGTTTTTTCTTTGCACTGCCGTGTTTTATTGTGTATCATGCACAGCCCCGGCGGTAATCCTCGCGAGGGTGTTCCACGCAGTCAGACGCGCTGTGGGCGGCGCGCGGGGCACCGGGGACAAGAAGGAAAGCGGGTCAGCGAGATTGCCGCCCGGGTTTCCGGCGGTAGGCACGATCGTGGCGGCCGTCCAGGCTCTCGCTACCGCCGCTACTACTACCGCCAACGAGAAGGGGAAGGGCCGCGGCGGTGCCGCAGAGGGGAGCAGCAGTGACAGCCCAGCCGAGGTGACGGGCGGTGGGGAGGCGGAGAGGAAGGGACGGGATAAGCGGCGGCAGCAGGAAGAAGAGTTGCTCGAGGCGTGTTGCCTCTTGATGATGACCGAGCGGTTCCCGTCGGGTTTCCTAGACGAGGAGGCCATTGCGGCGATGCTGGTGGCCTCTGATGCCCTCGACACCGTTCTTGCTCGAAGCCTTTCGTCTCGATGCGGCAGCGGCGGCGGCATCGCCGGAGGAGGAGGAGGCAAGAAACCGGCGGACGGTGATGCAGCAGCACTCTTGTTGGACGACCACGTGCCGTCCTCTCGGGGGGGGCTTGGTAGTCTCGCTTCGCCCGCCAGCGCCGGTCCTCGAGAAGAAAGCCTCGTCGAAGCCGTGGCGGCGCTGAGGAGGCTGTCCCTCAGGCTCGGGCGCTCGCTACCGCCGGAGTCCCCGCTCCTGGAACGCCTCCCGCAGGGAGACGCCCTCCTGCGCGCGATCGAGCCGGCGGCGGCGAGCGGGGAGCGCGGCGGCGAGTCGTCGCGGGCTCATCTGCTTCGAGCCTCGGCGAGCTTGTTGCCGTTCTTGGCCGAGCGGTGCGTGCTGAGGGGAGACACCAAGACCGCGCTGAAGGCGATCGTCGGGCTGGGCCTGATCAAGCCGCGCCCGGCCAGCGGGGGCGGCGAAGCTGAGAAACGGCGGCGGAAGCGGGGACACCACCCGCGTAAAGATGCGCCCCCGGCACAGGAGGAGGAAGACGAGGTCAGCAGCAGCAGGCGGCTCGTGCTGCTGCACGGCGTGCTGTCGGGATTCGTGGCGGGGGAGAGCTTCCGCCTGGCCAAGGACGCCGCCGCCGCCGCTAGCGCCTCTCTAGCCGCCGCCACCTCGTCCGCCGAGGCAGCAATGGAACTAGACTCTGATGACGACGACGATGGGTTGGGCGGAGCGGTGGAGGGTGGCGGGTCCGAGCCCCAGCAGCAGCAGCCGCCGCCGCCCTCGGCCGCCGCCCTCGACCAGCGCCTGGTGGCCACGGTCTCCCACCTTGCTGGCTGCCTGCCCGTCCAAGCGGCAGCACGGCTATCGACTCCGACGCCGACGCCGCCACCGGTGTCGCCCCCGCTCCTGCTCGTGTGGAGCGACGCCCTCCGCCTGAGCTTCCTCGGCCCCGACGCGCAGCGGCTGGTGTTCGCGGACCGGAAGCCGGGGGGAGCGGCGAGGTCTCGCTCTCGGTGGGTGGAGGACTGCGTGGCCTACCTCGCGGACCGGGCCGAGAGGTATCAGGGTGATTATTATCCGAGTATCGGCGTCGTCGGCAGGTCGGCGGAGTCGGCGGCGATGCCGTCAGAGAGATCGGCGTGCTGCCACCTGGTCCGAGCCGTGTGCGGGTGCTCTCACCTCCTGGACCCTCCCCTCCCCCGGCTGTCCGTGCGGCGGCTGGTGGAGGCATTCGTCGGAATCATCGACGTCCCCGCCGCTGCAGGCGGCGGGGGCGGCGACTACGTAGACAGAGACGGAGCGGCGCGCCGGGTTCAGCGCGCCGAGGAGGACCTCGTCCTCCACACGGCGTTTTGCCTGCTGGTGCAGCACGCCTCCGAGGCTCAGCTGGACGAGATAGTCACTACGCTTCTGGAGATGCTGCAGCTGGCGGGGGACGAGACTGCGAAGATAACCCTCCCCGCGCCTCCGGGCCCGGGAACTCGCCCCACGGCGGTCACGCTCCTGCGCCTGGCCACCCGAGCCGGCCGCGGGGCCGCCTTCAAGGCGGTGATGCCGAGGCGCGCGCTCTCGCTGGCCGCTGCTCTGTGCCGAGAGCTACGGGGGGCTGCCACCGCCGCCGCCGCCGGTGGTGTAGGCAATCGGCTTCGGGAAGCGACCGGGGCGCTGGAGGCGCTGGAGGGGCTCCTCGATCGGCAGCCGTACTCCTCCGTCACCGCTCGCGTGGTGTCGGTGGTTCTGGGTTCGATCGAACCGGCGGTCCGGGCCGCGATCGACGCGACAGTGGCGGTAGCGGCCGCCCCCCGGGACGGCGGCGGCAGCAGGGAGGCGTTTTTTGTCGTCCGGGAGAGCCTGAGGTGTTTCCGCGCCACCTGTCGCGTGGTCGGGACGGTGCTCCAGCACTACGCGCGCAAGGTGTACTCGTGCACGCCCCCGTTCGCGTCTCTGTGCCGCTCGCTGCTCCGCCTGTTCTTCCGCCTGGCCACGGCGCCCGCGCCCGGAGGCGGCGGCGGCGGCGGGGTCGGCTCCGGAGCCGGCGGCGACAACGCAACAAGGCAGAGCGCAAGCGCCGGTGCCGAGGCTGATGCCGGGGACCACGGGAGCCACTTCGCGGTGTCGATGGAGGAGCAGGTGGCGGCGGCGAGCGTGTTCTCGAGGGTGCTAGAGCAGTTCGTCCCCCACAAAGAGGTCCTGAAAAAGTACGCGGCGTTCCTGCTGCTGGAGTACGTGTCCCTGGCCGGGGCGGCCGCCCTAGAGCCGGCGCCGAGGGCGGCGCTGCTGTCCGGGGTCTTCGCCGTGATGCAAGCGTGCTCGAGGAGGGAGATGAGGCAGCTGCACGGGCTGCTGCTGGGGCCGTCGCTGCCGACGGGCACGGGGCAGCAGGTGTTCCGGGCGCTGAACGAGGAGTACCAGCTGCAGCACAAGTACGTCGGGAAGATGTAGAAGTTCGTTTGGGGGGTGGTTCCCTGATGACTTGTCCTTTTTTGCGGGAACTGACAGGGAAGAAGGTATGTTCAGAGCGAAGAAGGGAGACTCGGTTGGTTGGTGTGTTTTGTGCTGGAGACAACGCACAAGACAACATAGTGGGTTGACCCAGTCAACGGTGGTTGTATCGTGTGTCGTTTACCGAACAAAACGCTCCTGCTTGTCTTCGCGAGTAGCGTAACGTCCGGAGTTAGGGATAGGGTTGGTGGGGGATAGATAGTCGTCAGGGGTGGGGAAGGGGGGGTTGCATGAGTTTCTGATGGTATCGGTGTGTGCGGCGCGTGGAGTGTTCGTGGGTTTGTGTTCGCCGCCCTTTCCTTGAAGGGGTACACTGGCGGTGGGGCAAAATAGAAGAAAAAAAGCCCTGGTGTTTTTTAACCCCTCCTGTGTGACCCTGGATGGTTGCAGTTGTGCGAAAAATTACACTGAAAAGTGTAGTACACTAGTTAGATGCGCTGAAAAGTGTAGTGCACGTCTCACCACGAAAAATGGGGGGACTGTCGCCATAATACATAGGACGAAAACACGCACACCCACACTGGCGGTACTGCAACGCAAACAATCAGCTGCAAGAAAAGAAGAGGCGACGCGAAAATTCTCTAGCCATTTGCTGGTGTTTTGATCTCGTTGCGGTTGTTGCTGCTGGCTACTTGCTGCTGGTGTCGGTGTGGGGGGTTCCGATGTCTGCCGTGACAATAGCCCTGTACGTATGACGAACCGTTTGAGCTTTTGGCGGGCTTGAGCAAAGAAGGTGCTATTGCTACCGCGCTCGATCTCCAGGTATGTTGTAGAGCTAGCGTTCTTGGGGTGGGGGAGTCCCACTTTGGGAACACCTAAGCACACAGGAATACCTGGTTGATTCTGGTTCACGAGCTCGCCCAGGAGCACACAGGGGCGTGTGGTGCACGATATTGTTGTCCATGAACAAGGTGCTCCTCTGTCTACCGCGGTCGAAACGGATCTTAAAAAGAAGGCATGATGATATATCGAACTGCTTGTTCGGCACGAATTTGAGCAAGCAGCCTATTTGTGTTGCGTCTGGGAAACTCGAAAGACGATGCATGGCAGTCAGTCAGTGGCTGCGTAGATGACAGTATCAGCATGGACAGGTGCGGGGGCTGGACTCAAACGTTCATCGCCGCGTTCGGATAGCTCCAGCACAAATTTAGTCGGATATCACCACAGTACAAGCGCATTCGAACCGGCGTATCCAGGGCAGCAGTAGAATAGCATGTCAAAGACGGGTTCCGGCTTGCGGGACCCCCCCTCGTCTCCTCCTATGTGCGCAAGAACAAGTTCGCCCCCCTTACCCACTCGTTCCCCACCTCCAACGACAACCACCCCGTCAGGCGCGTCCCTTCAAATGACCCCGCCGTCGACGTGTTTTCTTTCTGCCTCCACAACTTCTTTTCCTTGCACTTTCACAGCTGTCATGTTCGGTCTTCTTGCTACAAAAAGAAAACAAAATCTCGCTATCCGTCGATATCAGTCCGGGACACGCCAGCTACGGCATACACGAGAGCTTACCACCTACACTGCCTTAGTGCCGCTGTTGTAGCACTTTTTAGAGGCGAGAAAGTCTACCCACCGACCGTAGAAGCCTGCCTGTCAGCCTACCGAGCACCGCCCCTGCGCCTGCTACCCCATGTCAAAATCATCTAGGGTCTATCCGCACCCGGCCCCTCCGGCGCCTCCGCCTCGCCGACGAGCTGCTCCGCTTTCGCGGCCAGAGCTAGCGCGGTCGACTCCTTCCCAACGGCGGCGCAGACCTCTCCGGCCTTCGACAGCACCGCCGCCAGCTGCCGACTCGAGAGCCTCGGCTTCTTCGCGTCCCCCCCGCCACCGCCGTCTGCTGGCCGTTGGAACTCCCTCGCAGCGGCGGCGGCGTCCTTCGTGACGCCGATGGCGAGCGTTACCGACTCCTCACCGCCCACGGCGGCGCAGGCTTCCAGCGCGGCCAGGAAGGTAGCGCCGTCGGGCGGCGGCAGCTTGCGCTCCCCGCCGCCGCCGCCGCTTCGCGAAAAAGCTCCTTCCATTGCCTCCCCCTCGGTGGTACCGTCCTCCCCGAAGATGCTATCGCTCCACTCGCCGCCGCCTGACACTACCGCGGCTGCAGCCCCGAGCACGGCAGCATCAACCCCGCCTCCGTTCCCACCCGCGCCACCGCCGCCGCCGCCCGAGCGCGACTCCTCCACCATCTCCTGAAACACTTCCAGCCCGCGCCTGGGCTTCCCGCAGGCGGCCGCCGCAGTGATGAGCGCCGTGTAGAGGCGGGACCCGGCGACGCCTCTCAGGTCGGGAGACCTCATCGCCTTCGCCAGCATCGGGGACAAGCGGTCCCACTGCCCGAGGCGACCGGCGGCGGCGGCCTCGTGGGCCAGCGCTGCGGGGTTGAGCTCGCGAACGCCGCCACCGCCGCCTGTGATGCGCATTGGTTCGATCACACACACACGGAAGGGAGCACGGGAGGGGTGATCAGTGGGCACGAGCGCGCATTGGATATGGACGTGGTCGAGTCGACCCAGGAGAGCTTCGACCAACTCCTGCCTGTGCGTTACACAACAAACACAACTTCAACCACCGCCACCACCGCACTACCAACACCCACGGCATCAGTCGAGTCTCACGCCTCTCTCTGCCTTGCCCGCCTGGCACAAGGAACGACGTGGACAAAAAATTTAAGCAGACAGTGCCGCCCGTTTATTGGTGTGCTTCGTTATTTCTGTTTTTCATCTCCCTGAAGCGAGTGGTATGCAGCGCATTTGTCGGCACCTCTGCCGTTATCGGTGGGTACCGCTTCTGTGTGCGTGTAAGTCTTGAGCGTAGTATACCGCTCCTGCCGACTCAACGAACATATCTCCTTTGTCACTTCAAATATACTCTATGAGTAATGCCGTATGTGCATATCGCCATGAAAAACTCCAGCGTGGAACATATTGTGTCGTACGTTAAATTTATGCACTAATGTTGAACAAATTAACGCACTCTTCGTCAGCAAAAAATCACCTCGACTGGCCCCTTGGTCGTACTCCGACGAAGAGGAGGACGAGGAGGACGCGTCCCTAAGGGCGGCACGGGCAGCGTCCGCCTGCGCCAGGACGGCCTCGAAGCAGCCGGCGGCCAGAGCGGCGCCAAGGATCATCTCGTAGGTCCCGAGGCCCGCGGCGGACGTCCTTGCTGCCGCGCCGGCTCCCTCTCGGGCCTTGCGAGGCGACAGCTTCTGTTTCACGAGAAAAATGAAAAAGAACGACAAGATTTACATGCGTGATGTTGAGAACTTGAGAGGCACACCTTCACAGCCAGACAGGCCGGAACAAGAGAGCAGAGGAGACCAGCAAGAATTGCTGTTGAGTACGACGCCCTCCAGCTTGTTCCTCGTGGGTGGTCACCTCCTCCGACGACAACGACACAGCACCCCCTCATGCGCAAGCAACAATCAGCCAAGGTACTTGAAAGAACATCACGACAAGAAGGTGCTGTAATACAACTTGCAAAAAATGCGCAAAATATTTAGAGACAAACAAAACCCCTGCCAACGCGAGTACGTCTGGTGAGTACCAAATCACCTCTAGCCTCCTGACGGCACTGGCCGCCTCCTCCCACATGCCCGCCAGCGCCAGCGATCTCGCCGCCACCTCGTACAGCTCGGCCGGCGGATGCCTTATCGCCGACACCGCCGCCGCTCTTTCCCCACCGCGATCGTTAGCCGCCGCCGTTGCCACCGCGTCCGCCGCGGCGGAAGAGCAAGCCTCCTCAGCGGTGGCAAGAACTCCTAGGACAGCCTGCCAGTCCTTCCCGGCACCGTAGGCCCTAGCCACGAGAACGAGCCCCTCCATAGAGCTGCAACCCGGCAATTGTTGGGCAGAAAAATCCAGCGCCAGCGCCAGCGCCAGCAGCAGCAGCAGAGGTAGCGTCGAAAAGACGAAAAGGCCGGTGAACTTCGCATAACCAGCAACAACAGCATAAGCATGAAAGACAAGCGCCCACGAACACCAACATGGTGCGACAACGACGACAAGGAAGGCACTGGAAAGACGCGTCAAAGGAGCAGGCGGGTCCGCGGGCGGCGCAACAAGCGAAAAAACACACACAAAGAAAAACGAAAATCAAGCAGCAAGTAGGCATTTTCTGCTCCATGTATTTTCGTAGATACAGAAACGACGCGTGCATAGCACGACCTTCATACCTTTCAATCCCCATCTTGAGAGCGTAGTGGTAAAGGCTGATCGTCTGCTCCCACTTCCTGGCGGCGTTGCATGCCGCCATAGCGAACGCGATCGCCCTTCCGTCGGGCTGTGAACGTGTACCACATGTGTGACGGCACGGGCAACACAAGAGATAAGTAAGTTTGCAGTTCTATTCCTCTTGTGCTGGAATCGAAGCAGCACCACCGGGGGTAACATCACTAGCAGCAGCAGCAGCAGCAGCAGCAGCAGCAGCAGCAGCAGCAGCAGCAGCAGCAGCAAGAACATCACTACAACCGACATGCACATCACAACATTGTCAACAAGTCAATACGTTGGCCTGGAGCACCAGGAGCCACACCACCAACAACAACACAAATGACATGAACCTAACAACTTTGTCACCCGACACAAGGGACACTTGGTCTGCGTGCATCGTCTGTACAGTGCCGTATCCCGCCCCGTCCCATACCTTCACCCCGGAGGCGCTGAGGGCTCTCAGCTCTACCAATGCGTCCTCCCACCGCCCAAGCGCCGCGTGGGCCTCAAGCAGGGCGGTCACAGAGGAAATCCTGGGGAAAACCTGCGCCACGGCGTTGTACGTACACGCCGGGAATTGCATTGTTCAGTACCAACATATATTTGGAGTGAAAATCATGAACATCATGGCGAAGTGATGGACCAGACCTTGTGCGCCCGGAAATTTCATTCTTCAGAACGAATAGTACGAAACATTTTGTGGAGTGAGAATAACGAACACTGGTGTCAAGTGAATGGATCAGACGGTGCACTCCGGAAACTTTCTTTTTCACAACGAAAAATATGAGCGTTGGCGTAGGTGGAGTGAAACATGAACATTGGTGTTAAAGTGCATGAACCAGATGTTGTGCGCCGCTATCTGCATTTTTCAGGACCAAACATACGAGCATTGGTGTGGGTGGATTGGAAACCATGGAAGTCTGGTGAGCATTGAAAACACGAACAACGGTGCGGAGTGAAAACCACGAGCGAGCAGTGTTCGTAAAGTGAAAACACGTGCTTTGGTGGTGTGTGTTGAAAACACGAGCACGAGCAACGGTGGCGAGTGAAAAACACGGTCATTGGTGTGGAGTGAAAAAACCAAGAGCAACGCCGGCGGAGTGTGCTCCCTCCTCATTCGACGACCACGCCATTGTATCACCAAATGGCTGCCATGGAAACCGTGCTTGTCAATAGCTGCTACAGTAGAGGACCTGCTATAGTGCTGGCTACCACGCCATTCTGTACTTTGAATAGCGCCGGTGTCCTGATAGTGGCGGTCGATTTTCTGGGCATATATCGCCACAAAACAGGGCCCTCATATCGTACCAACAACAGCAGTGGCGACGGCCGGCCGGCACCACAAAAGACAATGCCGCAAATAGCAGCAGTACTCAGAAGCAATTGACACACACACCAAGTGTGGTCTCACCCTGCCAACGTCCCGCATGTCCCTGAAGAGGTCAAGGGCACGGAGGGGCTGCTGTGCGGCCACGCACGTGTTCATGGCCATGGCCGTGCACACCTTTGCAGGAGGGAGCAAAGCGGAACAGATTCGTAGAAAGAGACACAGAGGAAGCACGGTGGGAAGAAGAACAGGCCAAGACGAAAGCATACATGAACAAGTTGTACCACCTCGACGGTTTGTTGAACAGCAACACACAAGAAACAACGCGAACACATGTGCAACAGCGGCGGCGAGGGAATCAAGAAAATTACGACTGGGAATGACCGAGTCATGGCATGCATTCACATGTACGTGGTTTGATGGGCGACGCACACTACGACAGCACACCGAGACCGAGATAACGGAGGAGTCACGAGGGGGGGGGATGACGGCCAGCCACACCACACCAGAGAGAGAGAGAGAGAGAAATCGCCCGCAGACAGAGACGACACATGCGAAAAGATACGGGTACTACCGACCGGAAACGTGGGGGGAGGGACGAGAGCAAGAGGAGAAAATAATCACAGACTTGGCGCCGCCCACAGATCAAAAAGCACGAAAGGAACGAAATTAATGGGAGACAAAAACTTGTCTTCACAAACGCACCACCTTCATTGGCTGACAACTTGAAGATAAAATATCTTGCTTTCCGAGCCCCCCCCCCTTTATGCC
>CACKRE030000554.1:8798-37462 GCA_902602495.3 Ectocarpus sp. CCAP 1310/34 | reverse complement strand
CCTCGACGCTCTTTCTCGTTTGGTGCGGTAGCTGGTCTTTCTTTCTATCATTTTGTTTCTCTTCCGAGTGGTTTTTGTACCCTATTTTTTTCTGTTTCTTCGTGGGGTCGTGTATGCCGGGTTTTGAGACCACGGGCTCCCAGTCTTTCTTTTTTTAGAGCTAATGTGAGAAACAACAACAAACGTCGAGCATGTCGAGCAACTGGGATCAGGCTGCCGATTGTTCAACACAATTCACCTTCTGCGACGTTCTCTTCCTAGGGTTGGCCTTTTGTTTATCTTTATCTTTCTTGCGTACGCTTCCCGAATGCGCACAAATTAACTTCACAGAGATTGTGTCGCGATTTGTTGGCCGTCTGCATCAAGAGGCAAACGACACGAGCGCACTCAATTGATTACGGGCCGGTGCGAGGTCATCGTGCCGATACATCTACGGCGGGCACGAAGGGAGAGCAGAAATTCCAATTCACAAGGGTGCACAGAGCTCTCACCTATTTTATCCGTTAACAACGAGAGTTTGGTGCCCCTCAGCCCCGAGGTCTTTGAGTAGTGTGTCGAACACAGCATCGCAAGTCTCTTGAGGAGAACCGAGCACATCAAAGGAACGTCCCACTTCGGCAATCCCTCCCGCTTCCCCCCGGTCAACTCGATTCGCGCCGTCTCCCTTCCTTGCGCCCTAAACCGCGGCGACAAAGACATCGAGGGGGAAAACGGACTGTCGATGGTGACGATTGATCCAACGATTTCTTCATTCCAACACAGGCCGTTCACCCCAGCCCTTCTTTCCGCCTACCTTTCTTCGCCGTATGTGGCGCTTCCGTTGTTTTTGCCGCCTTTCTCTCGTCTCCCGCGAGGCGTCACTGTTGTTACTGCCCGAACCACCCCCGCTTCCTTCGCCGTACTCGCTCTCCGGGTCATTGCCCCCATCTGGACCGCCGTCGCTTCCCTCATCATCTCTCTTCCCCCTGGATCGTCCTCCGCCTCCGGCGTTAGGACCCCGCCTACACTTATCATCTGATTGAATATACGCGTCTGTACTACTGTCGCTTTCCTCATCATCACCCCTTTCCTTGTATCGCCCTCCGGCTACGGCTTTCGAACTTCGCCTTCCCTTCTTGTCCGATCCCATCTCCACATCTGTACTGCTGTCGCTTTCGTCATTATCTCTCTTTCCCTTCTTTTAGCTTTTATCTCCGTTTTTGTGAATGCCTGCATATACCCTGTCTACTCCTCGCATGAAAGCAGTAACACGTATGGAGCACGAATGGCACAACAGAGCACAAAAATATCTACCTACAAGATGGAAATGACCATGCTGCTAAGAGTACATCACAATTCAATTCCTCCGATACGAGGCTGCTACCCCATCTCCATACAACAACGTCGTGCAGATGATTTGCAGGGCGGTTTTGCAGTCCGTTCGCGGTCCGTTTGCAGTCTGGTGAAAAAAATAACTTTCGTCGATCATTGCGCATGAAGCATCAATCATGGACCCGACCATACGCACACACCCGGTATGCATCTGGCAGCAGTTCGCCCTCAATGGGATCTTCCTGCTTGGACACCCACTCCGTCACCTTCTGCAGCCTCTCATCTTCGACAGGTTTGCCTCTCGTGTCAGGAAAAGACGGGTGGAGGATAAAGTCTAGCATCCCACGGAATTTTGCCAGCGCCTGAAGCTGAGAGATAGCCATGGATGTTGCCGGTGATATACTCCAATAGATACGCTGGCGTACTGAATGGGCCCAGGTTCGGTGCTGATACCCTGGAGGAGTGGTCCCGCAGAACACATATTGTCAGTTGTTTTCTGGCATTTTAAAGGCTATGTGAATACGGGCAACTGGTGAGAGATGGGTTCACAAAGACGAGGACGTATGATATCCCTCTGACTGAAAGGGTCTGGGAAAGAGGGGCATGTATGTGGTGAAAAATGCATGTACGGACAAAGAGNGCTTGGACACCCACTCCGTCACCTTCTGCAGCCTCTCATCTTCGACAGGTTTGCCTCTCGTGTCAGGAAAAGACGGGTGGAGGATAAAGTCTAGCATCCCACGGAATTTTGCCAGCGCCTGAAGCTGAGAGATAGCCATGGATGTTGCCGGTGATATACTCCAATAGATACGCTGGCGTACTGAATGGGCCCAGGTTCGGTGCTGATACCCTGGAGGAGTGGTCCCGCAGAACACATATTGTCAGTTGTTTTCTGGCATTTTAAAGGCTATGTGAATACGGGCAACTGGTGAGAGATGGGTTCACAAAGACGAGGACGTATGATATCCCTCTGACTGAAAGGGTCTGGGAAAGAGGGGCATGTATGTGGTGAAAAATGCATGTACGGACAAAGAGGAGTTACGATATTCTTGGTAGTGATACCTCTGGTGAAAAATGTATGCACAGACAGAGAAGCTTACGATACCCCGGCACTCGGAAGAGTCTCTCAACACGGGCAAGTGGTGTATGATTGGTCAACAGACCAAGACAAGGACGTATGATACTTCTGGCACTTTGAAGTGTTTGGTAAGACTGGCAATTGGTGTAAGATGCAAGTACAGACAAAGACAAAGGGCTTAGATACCTCCGACACCCCCAAGGGTCTGTGAACACGGGCAACTGGTATAAGACGCAACCATTGTAGGCGGGCCACAACTCATATTCCCACGAATGGGAGAGAAAGAGAAAAACTTATTGGACATAGACAAAGGGCTAAGATACCTCCGGGACCCCCAAGGGTCTATCAACACGGGCAATCACATGTCATACGTCTGGCTTGCAACGGTCTGCCAAAAAAGATATATGATTCGGCATGCACGACAATGGAAATGAACAAAACAAAAAAAAATGAAAAGTTTGAGGCACCGAAAAGGCAATGAAACCGCCACCAGAGGAAGAGAAGGCCTAGGAAAGATTCATCCAGTGGTACGTCACGACATAAGATGGGACAGCAGTCCAAAGCATAGAAGAAAAAATCAATGTGCTGTAGCACGCCGAAGGGTGTATCGACACGGGCAACTGGTGTACGATGCAGGCATTGTGGGTGGGTCTCAAATCATGTGTTCGCAGGAATGCAGGACAGGAAGAGGAAGCACAACTAATAATTGTACAACGACAAAGGGTTTAGATACCTCAGGCATCCCCAAGGGTCTGTCAAGACGGGCAACCACATGTTGTACGTCTGGCTTGCATCGGTCTGCCAGTATAGATACAAAAAGACGAAGACGTTTCTGATGCGCGCGAAGGACAAGCCGACTACAACATCACGGCCCGCCCGCCTCCACCGCTGACCATCGAAGCCGCGGGACAGGAATACGCCCAGACGACCGAGTTCCGGTACCTCGGTGGCCTCGTCAACGAACTGGCGACCTCACCTGGGAGATCAACTACAGGCGGAGAGGAGCGTGGGCGTGCCTCAGGCGATATGACCGGGAGCTCTTCGACAGACCGAAAGCGCCATTCCGACTTAAGATCCGCCCGCTCCAGGCGGAGGCGACGGAGGCACTGCTGTACGGCTGCATCACATGGCGACCACTCAGCGGCCACTATCAGACGCTGCGGTCGATACACCAATGACTGCTCCTCCGAGTCATCGGGTACAAGCGCAAGAAAGATACCTACCGGCAGCTCTCTTACCCCCAGACGCCGAAGGCGGTCGATGGCTAGAGCGTTGAAGCTTCGATCCGACAACGAGGCCTACTGTTCGCGGGAGCATTGGCAAGGCAGCCGGACGGGCGACTCCCGAAACGACTGATGCTCGGCGAGCTGTTGGGGGGGGAGAAGCGACGTAGGGGGGGACAGGAGCAGAATTGGCCGAAGTGTGTGCTCGACGACCTGAAGGCATTCGGGGCCGACCACGGATCTACGAAAACCGATCCATGTTGTCTCGGAATCCCTGTACCGAAAGGTACGGCCCCGAAGTTAATGTGGACGGAAGACGCGAAAGTGGAGGGGGGAGTACCTTGGCATGCGGTGGTGCTGCAGGGAGCTGAGAGATTCATGACCGCCTGGCACGAGAAGGAAGAAGAGGCCAGCCGACAACGGGCGCTCAAACGAAACCACAAGTCAACAACCAATGGGGCGTGAGGGAGGCAGGAGACGAACGAGGCGGCGAGGGAAGAAAGCAAATGAGAAGAGACGGACCGTGTGGCGCGATACATGCCGGATTGAACTTCTTTTCGCCAAGTCCCCCCCCCCAACGCTGCACCATTGTACCAACCCCCCCACAAGTGATGACGTACCATTACAATGTATCGCTGGTTGGTGGCCATGTTTGCGTGTTTGCTTCTTCGTTAGTGGTCTCTCCACCGTGTGCCTTTTTCTGTCTCTCATTTCTTGTCATTTTCGGCCTGGTCCCTTTTTGTCCTCGCTCTCGTCCATTTTGTTCCTCTTTCCTTGCTGTTTTCCTTTTTTGTCTCTTTTCCTGTGCCAGATAGCCTTGTCTCTGCATGCGTTGTGACGTACCATGATTGAACCAAGGGGGTGCATCCCTTTGCTCCGGCCTGTGATGGGGACGTCTTGTCTCAGTTGTTACCTCGCATAGCGCGCAGAGGGAGTGGAGGACTCCAGAATATCTGCCGTTGATTTCTATTGACTTGCGGACCCCTCGGGGCCAGTTTTTTTGAATGTACCTATTCAGGGTAAGTTAACCTGTGACGACGGGAATCGACCGCGTCGAGTGCTGGATCAGTACGGATATACGAAGGCACTGGGTAAAGAGAGATCGGAACGGTTTTTTGTGTGAACACATCAACAACAACAACTAAAGTAAGAAATGTGTGACGACACGTCGACCATCCTGCCAGTACATAGTACGATACCAGACTACAGCTGTAGCCAAAGATGAAAGTCCATTTACCGGCGCCAATCCTGAGCTCCCCTCATTGCCCCCCTTCAGCCGTGTCAGACATCACAGACTGTCTACAGACTCATGTCATCTTCACATCCAAAACCGACTTCCCTACCCAGTACCTTCGTTTGTCCGCACTGGTCAAACGCTCATAGAGCAATTCCCGTGGTCGCACGCAAACTCCAGTAAATGAAAAAAGTTAAAGTCAAACGTGACTGACCCTAAGGCTCTGCAATTGCTACCAACGACAGAGAGTCGGGGGCCCTACGCTCCTCTCTCTACACACACTACGTTAGACAGGAAATCTGGAATTCAACGTGACCAGCAGAGAAAGAGGTACATCCGCTGGTTCAATCTTGGCACTTCACAGAGAGAGAGAGAGAGAGAGAGAGAGAGAGAGAGAGAGAAAGAGAGAGAGAGAGAACGAGAGAAAAGACCATCCGGGGAGAAAACGAAAAGGACGAAAAAGCCACAGCAAAACACAGAAACAAAAGAAAAACCAGGAACCAAACGACGCAGAAAATATAATACAGGCACACAGTCACAGACAACATTAAAACGCCAATACACAAGCAAACAGACACAATCAGGGCCACCATCAAGCGCCAAGGCATGCTGTCCCTTGGGGGGGGTTGATGCAATGGTGCAATCACGGGGAGGGGCGGCGGGCATCAGCGAAGGAGTTCAATACGGTCTTTATCGGTTCACGCGACCTTTCTCTACTACACTTTCTCCTCTCGCCGCCTCGTCCGTCTGCCGCCCCCCTCTCGCTTCCTTGGTTGCTGCCATATCTGTACTGTTGGGGTCCTTCTCTGGTTTCAGCGCTTGTTGTCGAATGTTCTCCTTTTCATATTTGTGCCGGGAGATCATGAATCTTGTAGCTCCCTACTCCAGCATCTGCACATAGGAGAGTTGCCGGTTAGTGCCCTTTTCACGATGGTACCTTGCCGTATGGGCTTGGTTGGAACGCGACGTCGGGCGAGAAACTTTCGTGATCCATCGAGTCCCGCTTGAGCGGTACAGCAATGCCGTCTACTTGCAGACACTGTGGGCTTTTACAGTAGTGACAACGTTTCACGCATATCTTTCGCGGGTCGGGAAGCTCTTGATATGCTACGTATCCGTATTGTTGGTCATGACATGGGGGGGTTGAAGAAGAAGTGATCCTAGCTCTCGCCTTCGGTAGATGAGAACGGCGTCCCCGCCCCGCGGGGCTCGTAAGCACAAGGTCGAAGTATGAACGAGTTAGAATATCACGCAGAGATGTTTTCGCGCACCTTTGTTTAGGGGACTCGAGATGTTTGTATTCGTCGATAACCGCCGCGGANGTCGCCGCTGGAGCTGCCGCCGATGCTGCCGCTCCGGCCGCCACCGCGGGGCCTCCGGCCATCCCCCCTTCCGACCCCCAAGAACGCCCATCTCCTCGAAAGCCCTGGCTGCTGAAGCCGAAGGTGCAGTGTTCGGAGTAGGTGGGCACCCCAGCCGGCGTGATGATCTTGTGCGTCGTCGAGGAATGATCCGCCTGAGTTCAGATAGAAGCACCGCTCCCCCTTGCTGTGCATCTTGGACGGTCGGTGACGGTGACGGAAGCCGGGCATCATGAACGGCAGAAGCACTCGGATCCTCCTCCTGCCGTACAGCTTAACTTCCGGGCACCGCTTGCCTTCCTTGCTCACCTCCGCTGCGATGTTCAGAGTGTCATTCATCCACGCGAAGGCCTCGGGCCAGATGGCCCGGAAGGACAGTGCCTTGGTCCGGAACGTTACTCCTGGGAAAAGCTTCGGGAAGTCCAGAAACGCAGCCTTGCCCCCCACCATCACTAGTGCAATCCTCCGCTCCACGCGACAGTTGCTCTTGGGCCCGTCGACCGCCGTGAGCTCCCGCATAATGTTCAGCTCCGCCAGCAACCCCCGAAACTCCGCGTTGACCCACTCCGTGCCGTTGTCGGTCAGAACACAGCCCAGCCCCCCGTGAGTAGCCAAGAGCGATTTGATGGAGGCATACCACGCACGAAAGGCCGCAACCACGTTTGTACTGCTCTTCTCCCGCAGAAAGCAAATCCATCCGTAGTTGGTATGGTGGTCCAGGATCTGCATCACGTACTTGGCACCGCCGCTGGATTGGCCGAACGGACCGGCTAGGTCCATCGCGACACGCTCAAGAGGCCGCGTCGTCCGGCGGGAGGGGGAGATGACCTTGGGGACCGAGCGCTGAATCGCCTTCGACTCCGCACATCCATCGCAGTACTCCGGAATGCCGGTCGCCTTGATACCCATCTGCTTGGCAGTCTCGTACAGCGTCTTGGGATTGGCATGACCGCGGGAGCAGTGAAGAGCGTTGTAGTCGATGCTGGATTGCGTGCCAGGCCGTAGCATCGCCGCAACCATCGCGGGGGGCTGAGGAGGTGAGTCGCGTTGAGGCAGTGGATCAACGCGAGTCCCCTGGATGTAATTCCCGTGAGGGAATTTTGTCATGCGCACTCGCCCCCCCAAGATCGATGCACCATGCCGGTTGAGCTTGATCTCATGGCGATCCTGGATCTTGTTCAGCGACAGAATATCTAGCGCCAAACCCGGTACCACACCAACATTCTGCAGGGTGACGCGCACGTCCTCAGGGCAGTGGAAGATCACATCCAAGTCACCGAAAAACTCTACCGGGATGTGCTTACCGTCGCCAAGCATGAGCAGTCGCTCCTCCGGGAGCGGCGGGCGCCTGTTGTACACCTTTTCCCCAGAAGGGACCACGTGGACCACGGCGCCGGTGTCTCCAAGGAAGACCGTCGAACCCGGGCGATGTGGGAAAAGGTCGGATGGTTCGCGCACGGGGGGGGATGAGGTAACGGAACAGACAAGGTGCATCGCGAAGAGACCGCCACCGAAGGTACCCTCGCCGTTGCCAAGCGCCTCAGGGCCCGCTCCCGCCGCGTCACTACCACCGCTGCCGCCGCCATTTTCACCTTCCACGCCACCGCTGCCGTGGAAAATGTCGACAAAACCAAAGTAGGGCTCGCCCGGTGTCACTACCTGCTGCTGTACGATCGCTCCACCGCCACCACCGCCATTGTCACCGCCGCTGCCACCACCGCCAGCACCACCACCACCGTTGCCGCCGCCACCAGCGCCGGCCAGCATGGTGTCACTGTAGTATACGCCATCGGCCGCCGGGACATCACGAAATTGGACGGCCGATGTATCCGCGGCGGTGTACGCGTACTCCGGACCGAGGGCACCAGCAGAAGTGACGACGTTGAGGTGGGGGTGCCGGTTGCTCTTGGCACAGTTGCGCCACATGTGACCGTACTGGCCGCATGCACCGCACGTGCCCTCGAACCTGCGGGGGGCGGCGCAATCTATGGCGTGGTGACCGTGCCTTCCACAGCGGCCGCATCTGTGCACTGTGCCCATCGGCGTGCCAGGTGGAGGAAGTGATTCCGGCTGATGACTCACGGCATTACTACCGCAATCGTAGACGCCACCAACACCGTTCAAAGCGGGCTGTTGCAGCTGCCGCTGCTGCTGCGGCTGCTGCTGCGACTGCCGGTACGGCTGCATCTGCGACTGCTGTTGATACGGCTGCTGCTGTCGCATCTGCTGCTGCGGCTGTGGGTACGACTGTTGCACCTGCCGCTGCGGCTGTTGGTTCGGCTGTTGCATGTGTCGCTGCGGCTGTTGCGGCTGCCGGTATTGCTGCACCTGCAACTGCGGCTGTTGCTGTTGGACAACACCGCCCCCAGAGGACCAGTGTTGCCCGCGGCCGTCGCAGTTGTTGCCATTCCGCCGTTGGCCTCCGCCCCCCCCGCTCCCCCCGTTGCCGCCGTGTCCAAAACCACGGCCCACAACAAGAGCATGGGGGTTGACAAAAACCGCCGGCGTCGAAGCTACCGACCCTCGCTCCCTCATCTCGCTGGCCTTGAGCGTGGCATATCGACCACGCACGACGTCCTGCAACTCAGCGCGGGTTAAATCACGCTTGGAAAGACTAGTGCGCTTCTCGACATCGTAGCGTGCGGGGAGTTGGCGCACAAGGATCTGCACAACTTCCTGGTCACTCTTAGCAATGCCCACAGCCCGTAACTTGGTCTCCAGTTGTGCGACGCGCGAGAAGAAAAGCTTGGGGTCCTCATCATCACTCATGGTTATATTATCTAGCTCGGCGACGAGGAGCTGACAATCAGCTGGGTGGTTCGGCAAATACCAATCCTCCATCATCCTCCACGCCTCTGCCACGGAATGGCAAGAGTACAGGTTGTTCTCAAATGGGGCCCCCACCGCTGCCTCCAAGATAAAACTCCATGTCCTCTTGTGCTCAACAACCAGCTGTGCACCATACTGGCGTGTCAAGTATCCTTCATCCTGACAACTGACAACGGGAACCTCAGCACTGCCGAAGATTGTGTGCTGGAGATTGTGGTTGTCCACGTAGGCCAGAAAGCGTCTCCGCCAACTGAGAAAAGTGTCGGCGGTGCAATTAGGCGGGATTCTAGGCACAGGAGTTCTGACAATTGTACCTCCCAGAGGCAAGCCCGGCACCCCAGTACCGCCATCATGACTCACCCCGCCTGGCCACATTGGCCTCACCGGTGCAGATGAAGCCCCTCCAGGAGCAACTAGACCGTCGCCTCCTGAGCTGCTGCCGGCAGGTGCACCCGCAGACCGCCGCTGTGCTGCCCTAAGCTCCTCCGCCTCAGCTTTGGCCTCATTCGTCTCAGCCTTGGCCTCCTCTATAGCTCGTAGCGCCTTATCCAACCTCGCGCTCAGAGTTGCGTCCTCCTCCGTTCCAGACATACCAAACTAAAACTCTAAACCCTCCCTGCTGTCCCAGCCTCGAAGTGCTGTCCCAGTTATAAACCCTGCTGACCCGGTCCCCGCAATGGCCACCGCACCAGCTATGCACTGCTGTCCTCGCCCCCTTTGGCCGCGATCCCAGCTATGAAAATGGTGTCCGCTGCCCCGATGGCCCAGCTCCCACCGCTCAGACGCCAATACCCACTACCAACACCAGGCCTTACAATATATTGTGTTTGGGTGCGGTAGCTCGTCAGAGGCCGAAAGAGAAAGAAGGTTGACTCAAGACCTTGTTGCTTCGAGAGTAAGAGACATGCGGTAGGCCACACCATCGCCATGCAGCATGTCTGTCAATACATTGCATCCGCGTACCCCCCGGAGGCCCCGTAGACAGTATACTCTGCCGAGCTCCCCAAACACGATACTCGAAAATGCTTTGCAGACACACGGACACCTCAGTTGTGCTGCGGATGCAGGCTCCACAAGCAACGTAGACACACGCGCTCAAATCAGTCAACCACAGCAATTAGCCCTGTCGATGCTAAGTTAGTGCTTGGGAGCGAAAGTAACATGGTTAGTGATGCTATCCATGGTGCTCTTTCGGACCGTGCGGTGACTCGCTACCTTACGGTATTAATTTGAACTGAGTCGAAGTAAAAAGACCGACGTCAGTAGCCCCTTGGTTCAGCCGGACAAGGCCTGATTGTGTGACCGCGCATCCAAAGGTATTTTTGACCAACGTTAAGGCACGAGTGCTCCAGGCTTAGGAAAAGGGCGTGGGATGACCAGTAGGCCGATGTAGGCATGTTTCATGACAGTTTTCTCAGCACATCTATATACATAACTGAGTCTCCCTCCTTATCTCCTCCTTCGCCTGAGCGTCTTCGTCAGTCGACGTCGTTCCAGGCCCGACTCTCAACAGGGCGGTGTACCCTCTGGATAAACTCGCATCTGCATCAGGATTCATAGCCAAAAGCTCGACGGATCCCTAACCCCCAACGCCGACATGCATGACCCCATTCCTCCCGAACCAACAGGCAAACACCAACGCTCTCGAAAAACTGGGTGTGGAGATTCCATGAAGTAGGTTCGTACTCCATGGAGATCCATGTGACTTCCCACGAAAGTCGGTCGAGCCCACCGGTGCTGAACATGGCTTCCCTCCAAGATTCTGCCACCACCGGAAAATGCGCGTTCCAAAGGGAACGATGAAATCTTTCCTTGCTTTTTTTTCGGTTGGTCACACCTCTCAAATTCCGATTAATCAAGCTTTGAGGATCAGAGGAATGACAGGGCGTGTGCGTTCACTTGCACTGTTCGGCAGCACATCTCCCATCCCGCACTGCGCGCTGAAAAAACAAACGTATCGATCAGAAACTCATTCCCCAAGTACAGGTCCTTAAGCTCGTATTCAAGTGTAGCAAGGCCTGTCTGCAGATTCCAGCGATCCAGGAAGCACTAGCTGTGTGTGTGTTTTCGTCCTATTTTTTATGGCGACTGTCCCCCCATTTTTCGTGGTGAGACGTGTACCACATTTTTCAGCGTGTGTAGAGGACTATTATATACTTCTAGTAGACACTTTTCAGTGTATTTTTCGCACAACTACAACCATTCAGGGTCACATTGGAGGGGGTAAACACCAGGTTTTTTTTCTTCTGTATATTTCTTTTCATGCCGCACCTTCATCCTATCGCGAGAGGGGTCCAGTCGTCCCTTTCCCTCGTCAACGGTGCTAACGTCGAAGTTTGGTACACACGAGACCATTTTCAGCTATTTTTCGCTTTCACCTGCACATTTCGTAAATTTTTCACCCCACGGGGATTCGAACTCATGACCTCTGCGACTAGCGCATTACGAGGATACCACTAGACCACCGGGGCGACCGGTTTTGTGCTCTAAACGTAAATCTGCTACAGATCGCACTTGACCCACTTTTCGTGATAGAACACAGCAATGCGGCAGAATATCAATTTCTCGTTTTCGAATTGGGGTTCGTCCACGAGATCCGCTCTTGGGATGAGACGCTTAGCTGAACTCTCCGTCGGCGATTGTTTGTGTGCTTCATGACAAGTGAGAAACCCGTCTGGAGCCAGGGCATCGATCTGGTGGAGGAGGAGCGATGCCGCCGTACATGAAGGCGATCTTGCGTGTCGCCCGGTTGGTCACCATTCTTTCCACGATCATAGTTGAGAGTGATACGGTAAGGTTCGGGAATACTACGGTACACGCCTGCCCATGAGACGGAGCGTACCACCCTCTCCGTTGCTTCAGCATGCGTGCCCTGCTCGGAAGTGAAAGATGTCTGGTAAAGAACCGACACAATAGAACCGATCATGAATGAACAAATTACAAGCACGACCAGTGATCGCCTTGAAGACACCGAATGGGCAACTGTGACGTTCAGACAAAATTCTTCAGCACCCTCAACTGTGAACACGACGCGTGCCGGACTGTACGTGCAGGTTCGCAACGGTCTGCCCACTCTGCATGTTTGCGAGTTCGATTGTTAATTTGCGTCAACCATCAACAACATATTCGCCTGATTGAGAGCGTAGCATCTGATTGAGAGCGAGAGCCAAAAAAATTGAAATTTCGGGTCCAGACGCCTCTTGCCATTTCTTGGCAAGTAGGGGACGGGCTATTCCAAGAAGCGGTGCAAATTGAAGGTCTCA
The DNA here is from genome assembly GCA_902602495.3 of Ectocarpus sp. CCAP 1310/34. Taxonomy (NCBI): domain Eukaryota; class Phaeophyceae; order Ectocarpales; family Ectocarpaceae; genus Ectocarpus; species Ectocarpus sp. CCAP 1310/34. Next base: position 25,163 of record CACKRE030000554.1, on the reverse strand, counting down.
TCAGCAGCTTCGCGAGCATATGCGTGTCATCGTCATCGGATGCTGCAGCGAGGAGCTAGACAAGTTGCTAGATTTGCCCAGATTGGCTATTTCTGCTCAAACTGTTTCAGGGCGGTATCGCGTCGGGCGGTGGGCTCTGCTGTAGCTTCTGCTCCCCGCTGTAGCTCCACAACGAGAGACTCCCACAGGATGACCAGGGTAGCGGCTTTAAGCTACGGGCTAGCCCTTCAATTCAAGCTACACAGCAAGCTCCACCTCTCAGTGGTAGTCCGGCTACAGCGTATCGCGCAATCTCGCTCTCAATCAGATACTTCGCTCTCAATCAGGCGAATATGTTGTTCATCGTCAATGCATCGCTGTGTACCTACTTCAGCCTGTGTAAGGCTGCGACAACCGCTCACGTACAGGTCGACGTAGGGCGTCCAATTTTCCTTTGTGCTACGCATACCTGCAAACAGACCCTTGGCCGTGAGGGCTGTGTGAGTTAAGCGATCACGAGGAAACGGGGAATGAATACGGTAGGCAGCACCCTGTGTAGCATACACAGCCTCGTGATTTACAAGGTTGGTGCCATGGGCGTAACACGCCCTCATTATCCTTGTTGAAGATCCTGTTGTATTGTCGCTGTTCTCTTGGTGTGTAGTTCTACGCGAGAAGTGATCCCGACCAGCCGCCTGAATATTGTACGGTGTTCCACCACATGGTGAAAAGCGCGGGCTCAACCATCAAGGACAACCTCTACATGTCTTCAAGGATCGCAGGTGTCCCGAGACCAGGTTGGACTACACTGTGTGTTGCAAAAATCTTGGAAATATATTGCTGGGGAAATCGAATCGCCTACATGTTTCCGAAATGATGTCAATGGTGACCTTGGTCTTAGGTTCAATGGTACGAAGGAAAGACGAACGCTCTGCCCGGAGTTTCGCAGCCCCATTCCGAAGGTGGCGTCGAAAGCTTACCCGTCGCACATTCAAAGACCCTTTTGTCCCGTTTGGATGCGGGCGTGAAGGGGCCAAGGTGTAGGAGGCAGCCCGAACTGCGCGGATATCCGCTTCAGACAAAGGGTCGAACTCAGGAATATAACAGCTTCATATCCACCACAATCGACTCACAAAATCCGGACGGTGGTCTAGTGGGTAGCCTCGCAGCCTGCTAAGGGCCAGGTCATGGGTTCGAGTCCCGGCAGAGAGAGTTTTTTTCTCACTAAATAAATCCTGGTCTGGGATGAAAGCGACGCGCTCCAAGCTTGTTTGTTAGCAAACCATAATAATCGACTTCGTAAGTCGCGAGGGAAGGGATTGCTGTACCCTTCTCGCGATAAAAATACCTCAGGCATGAACCGCAGGAGGGGGTCCAACCCCCCCCTCCTTTGTACCCCGGTTGGGTCGTCTAGCTAGTAGAAGTGGAGGATAGGGGCCAGAGGGGCAGACGACAGAGTCCAATGATGGGAGAAAAACAAAAACAAAACAAACATGGCGAGCTAGCTATGCATGGGCGATAGGGTGAAAAGAATATAGTAAACATATACACCGATCGAGATACCATGTCATCCAGCTCCTGCAGCCCCGTCTCGTCTCCTTCCACTAGCGACGCGACCCTTCCTATCGAATTTGTCGCTTTTCCTGTAGATTACGTACATTAGACTACAGAGTGTGGCTTCAACTGCCACACCACAGTACTACGGCGGTTTTGGTTTAGGTATATCAAACACAGAGTTCATAATTTTCCACACAGACGCCTAAGTTGTCTTGACCTGACGGTTACAGACTTGTCAACACCTTCCCAGTACGCCTTCACAGTACCACATCAAACCCCATGCAATCGAACAAAGTGGTCGTTGAATATTGTACAAGCAATTCTAACACTACCCAGCAGCGAATGCCATTGTCAATCTACTCGTAAGATGAGGTTGAATGACATTTCGGTGTCATTTTCTCCGATGCGAGCGACATGATTTCTTACGACGCCTCAACGACGTGAGGATATCGTTCCTCAGTTCCTGCATTTGGGTCCTCCGGCGCAGGATTGTGTGTGACGGGGGGGCCCGAGAGCGTTGACACTTGCAAGGAAGACTTCAATTCTTCTGCCGTCATCCTTGGTTACGCGGAACTTATGAGGCAAGTTTATATCCGTGGTCTGTAAAAGTTTGAACAATTCACGAGCACAGCACGGTCACAGCGTAGGGGTCCCACAATGCGTCACACGTGGGAGTAGAGACTGTCGATTCGTTGCGTTGCTACCCGCTTTATCCGGAGAGAAACGGTGAAAAAGTATTTCGGTCGTACCTTGAGGAAGAATCGTCCGTCTTCCTTAAGTTCCATCACACCCGTAATCTCGATCTTGAAGAGGATCCGGCATTGTTCGAGCCTTCTGGATGGGGTGACAATGGTTGGGGGAAATTATTCCGGTTGCCCGCCTTGTAGTTTAGAACGGTATTGAGAGTACACACACATGGTCATCTCCCCAGCGCGAAAAGATCCCTCCCCTAACGTGAAGGGAAGAACAATCAGAGTAAGGACAATGCACAGCTTGTCACATTAAACAGGTTGTTGTGTCGGGGTCCACGCAAACGATGCCACATCTGAGCTTGCCTGCATTGAGCAGTACCTTCCCATGGCGAGGGCCTGCTAGCGGGTTTGTCGTGCCTATCGCTCCTTCGGTTTTCAAAGGGAGCGTCCGGCTCGAGAGGGTCACGAAAGGTTGTGATTAGTCTAATCTCTCACCGGTGAGCGCGTAGTTGCGCAACTGGTTTTCATTCGATTCCGTTTCCTCTCGGTCGCGCCAGAGTTCCTTTGGAGGCTGTTCGAAAAGACTGCGAGTACTTCACGCTTATGAGACACCCCATCGATCGCCTGGTCTCGGCATTTTTCTATTGCCCAAAGGACCACGATCTGCAACTGAGGCCATGGGAGGTATGTGGGTGCAAAACGTCCGACCGATGTGGCTAATCAGATTGATGGTGGAATACATCGATGCACCTGCGAAGAGGCGTCTCACGCATCCCGTGTGATAAAATAGGGTCACCGTTGTGGAAAATAACATCATGTACTTCCACACGGACGGTGTTTCACCCTGTTTCAAGTTTTCCGTGGCAACATTTACCCTCTCCGGGGAGACTGACGCTCACACCCGCTGGCTACCCGCGTCCCCGACATAATCCCAGTGGTGCGGATACGCCGACCACCCGGTACCCGTGACCGATCGCCTGTTGGACTTCACACAATACTACTGGCAAAATATGGCATACAAACAGATGGCGTACGGCATGTACTGCCCTCCCGATCTCATATGCGAAGCGTCGGAGGTGAGAGGTGAAGCGTCGTGTCAAAATTTGTAACAGTGTTTGGTTCGATGAACAGGATACGCGGGGTTGTACAAATGTGCTTGGGCTAGCATTTTTTGGGTAAGTCGATACTGGGACCAGGTACAAGTTGGCCAATCCGTTCCCCTGAGACGGGGTACACGTAGGGAGCTTGGAGCTTATCAAGAATTCAGAAAACGCTAGCGTTCGTTAACACCGATCGTTTTCCACTCCAGAACATCGAAATCAAGCGAGCGACTTGGCACAGCGTTGGCCCGAGTGATAGTCGATGGCGTTGCTAAATCACCATATACCCTTACCCACCGTTGGGTATGTTAGCCCAAGCGCCGGGGATTATATTCTGTGAAAGCATTGCACACTGTTATTTAGTCGAACCCGTTAAGTTTCCAGGTGATCGAACGGCCTATTCGCGAGTTCAGCACCATGTAGTCCAAGCTACTACAGGATTCAGTGGCCAGCTGAAAGTGGCTGCCCGCCGGGATAAGAACCGCTTGGAAGGACTGTGTCAGGGCCGTTTCTTCTGAGCCATAAACGTTGTGTTCGTTTGCATTTCTGTGAATGAAAGAACTGTGAGAATTGCAGGAGTAATATACCCTGGCGTTTCGCTTGGATGAGCCTCAGCCCATGAAGGTCCGATCATGCTTCCATGATATCATGATACGTATTCGTCATGGCTGCTGCGACGGGTTGGCACCCGCAATGAACACCATCACGATGTGTGCTCAGGCCTTGTCTTTGTAGCGGGGTGTTGACGCCTGAGTTATGAATGTAGAGGCAATGTGGTGACGAACACGATTTGCAATCAGAACCTAGGACGTGGCCAACTAAGACGTGGCAGCGTAGCAGGGGCGAAAATAAAGCTGGGGCGGTGGCCGTCAGGGACCACGGAGGCCGCCAAGGGTGACGCAGAAAGACGTTGGCAGCAGCAGCAGCAGCAACAGCAACAGCAACAGCAACAACAATAGCAGCGATGGGGTGCCGAATCCCAGCTGCGAGTTGCCCAGCAGAGCATAATCATTTTTTTCATCATCATCATCCACAGCAGCGCTGTGAATGGCAGCAACAGCAGCAGCACTAACAGCAGCAAATACAACATCGTCCGCAGTAGCCCGATGGAGTGTCCACGTGGTTGTGCCGTTCATCAGGCTCACCAACAGCCGCTGCACGGGATGCGACAGCAGCATCACCTCCAGCAGTCCCACCATCGACGAACACGATCTTTACTGCTCCTTCGACTGTGCCCATCCTGTGGTTCTTTACAAGACCGTTAAGCAAATGGGCATCAAGGTGACCGGCACTGGGGAGCACTGAGCGACGGACACGCGGAGGCGAAGGCGATTCAGCGCTCTGTCGTCAAGATCATCGGCCGTTCTAGTCGCACAACGCGGCCTCTTCAACGTATCGCCATGGGATCGACGGGTCCAAGCGGGCAATCCCTCGGCGGCGTCCGCTACCTCCGTAAGATACTGCCATCATAGCTACGACGAACGGGCGCGGGTGGGCTGCAGTGCGCGCGTTCCGTTCGTGGCGTGGCGTGTGATTTGACCGACAACGGCACCTAGTGCGTGAACGAGGAGTTTGATCAGCGACAACTCACACCGGTCGACGGGCCCAAAAGCAACACTCATTTGGAGCGGAGGATCGCGTTGGTCACGGAAGGATGCAAGGTTGGGTGGGTACGGTACTTGAAGCCGTTCCCATTTGTAACGTTCTAGGCTTGCGTCACCTAAGCCGTTCATCCATGATACAAAGCAACGGGGAGAGGTGTATCTACCCCAATCAGGCAACGATCATTCCTCTACGATGCACAATATCAGGGCCTTAGAGTCGATGGACGTCCGTGGTTATCAGCATGGGGGGGTGTTGTCGCTCCTGCGGTGGTTGTGGGAACGGCAGCGTTCATTCGCAGCAGGTCAATCGCCGACGGCGGGGATTCAGGCGGTACTGTTTTCCCCGCTGCGGAGGCAGAGAAAACGACCCGGACAACCCGCGTTGGTGGCTGAAGCGGCGTCGTCGGCTGTGCCACCAACAGCGACGGCGGCGACCAGCGGCGGCGTTTATCTAGGAGATCGTTTGGGGACGCCGCGGGACTATCAAAACCGACAGCGGCGGAGGAGGTGGTTCGGTGGTTCGATGGTTCATGTGCATTTGGCAGCAGGGGTTGCACCAAGTCTACAAAACGTGATAGCATCGAATCTTTACCAACTTGAAGCCACGTGTGGAGGATGAGGTAACACAGCGATGCACGAACAAGAAGGGAAATAAAATTGAAATTGTCCACGATAGTGGGATGTGACTGATATGCACCACCGTCATCTCGCCGATAAGCACACCTAAATCTCGCGCATTACATGGGACGTGCACACTACGCGACAGGTGTGTAGTTTTACCATTTCCCAAGAGCAGCGAAGCTACACCATTTTCGTAGTCCGGGAATCGTTGAAGGTTCTTTGATTCACTGATTCATGTACGTGATTTGAGGCCGCCCTCATTGTTTTTTTCGACGGGCAGAACACGAAAACCCTAACCCTATACCCTAACCCTAACCCTAAACCTGTAGAACTTCGTTCTTCGTGGCGTGCTTTCGGTCAAAGGGCACACCCCAATCTTGAGCACGTACACAAACCAATCCGATCAGCCTCGAGTGGCAAAATCTCCTTATATTCTAATTATGCGACTGTCATGACGTGACTTACTCGGGGTTGCCGCCAGGTTGCAACAGCGCCAGGTCTGGCTGAACCCCGTGGTCTAGAGGTTCTCCAGGAGGTCGAGGTGAGGACTGCAAATCCGGTACGGTTGCCCTGCTCCTCATACCAATAGAGAGATTATCCAATGCACTTTGCCTCTCGAGGGGAGTCAGGCAAGTTCTCTCCCAGGGATGATAAGAATCTCCGCGAGCCTGAAGACATTATAGTTAATCAGTGCTATAGTAGACACGTACATGCAGTGCTCAAGTCCCTTCAACCTCGCTGAAATCGGGGTACCATCTACTGGGATTAAGTGGTTGGCCCCCCGCCCACCCAACGGGGCGGGTGGCCACACCGGGATGGACGACGGTGAGGGTTTGGGAGCGAGTTTGGAATAAGAAGGAAGACGACATGATAGTAAAAGAAGGGACGGCGTATCGAGACGCAATGAATACGTGAAGACGTTTGCGACGAGTGAGAGGGCACAGGAGGGTGAACGATCGGCCCCCGCGCCCCCAGTGGGCAGGGGGGGCACAAGGTGTGACAGATGTCGGGATGGGAATCTGCGACAACGGCCGACGTGTGTTGCGCGGCTACGGTCGATGCCGTCAATCATTTACATGTTATACTGTAGTACAGTAGTTCAGGACCAATTTTCGACCAGTTCATTTCGTGGGCAGACGAATACAGATAGCGTCCCAGTCAAGAAACGTCAAAATAGGGTCAACGCTCCATCCCTCATTTTTGGGTCGAAGAACCAGGCGAAGTCGTCCATTTTCAAACGAAGGCTTTCTTACTTTTTGGAATGTCGCATCCACCTCATTTTCTGTCTCAGAAGTACTCGCATTTTTTCACTTCTTCTGCCCTTTGATCTTTGAGGGCAAGCCACGTCTTCAAGCCCCCAAGAGAGGCGGTGGCGAGTGCCATCAAACCCGTACAGCATGTGGTTGTCCACGGTGTGTGGCAGTACGGCTCTCTCTCCCCCGTACAACAACACATGCTCTCTTCAGCTAGGTAGGGGGTGGGAGCACTGGAGCAGCAGCAGTGAGGCGTTCACACTGTACACGCTCCTCCACCTATCCGTTGTTTCTTAGGCCTTGGGGGTATCGCACCATCATGTTTCTTATTGAGGCGTTTCTTATGCTGTTGTCGAGTTTGAGCTGTGTTTCTCAGCCCTCTTTTCATGTTTTTCTTTGCAAGTCGAGCCTCTTTCTTAACCGAAATAATCTTGGCTGAGGGCGCAATCTGTGATCTGATCATTATCTTTCATGCCAAAAACTTCGTGTTCAAAGCATTCATTAGTTTTTCACATCCTTTATTCGGTGCTGTATTAGACGATCCACAGCATGATGAGGTACATGATACTGTTGAAAAGGAAAAGTTGTGACCCGAGAAACGAAAAGAAGTACTATACATACAGTATACAAGGTGCAACTCACCACCGCGTTGGCTCAGCGTGGCGGTGTGGATGCACAGACGGTGGTAGTGGCGAGAGGTGTGTGTGGACACTATTCCCGCGGCAGAAAATGCAAAGCGGCAAACTACACATAACAAGGTTTTCGTGTGATTGAGAGCCAAGTTTCTGATTGAGAGCGAGATTGCGCGATGCGCTGTAGCTGGACTACCGCTGGGAGGTGGAGCTTGCTGCGTGACTTGAATTGAAGGCCTAGCCCGTAGCTACAAGCCGATACCCTGGTCATCCTGTGGGCGTCTCTCGTTGTGGAGCTACAGCGGGGAGCAGAATCTACAGCAGAGCTCACCGCCCGCGATCAAATCGCCCTGAAACAGTTTGAGGCAGGAATAGCCAATCTGGGGAAATCTAGCAACTTGTCTAGCTCCTAGCTGCAGCATCCGATCGCGATGACACGCATATGCTCGTGACGCTGCTGATGAGACCTTCAATTTGCGCCGCTTCTTGGAAGAGCCCGCCCCCTATTTCCCAAGAAATGACAAGAGGCGTCTGGACCCGAAATTTCCAGGCTCCCGCTCTCAATCGTATACTCCGCTCTCAATCAGGCGAAAACCCTGTTACATGGCAACCACCGTCGCGGAAAGCGTGGCCCACGAAGCTGGAGGAGTAGAGAGATTCGTAAACACCACGTCAGTAAGCACCGCTTGTGGGACGAGGAAGACGACCGTGGGCACCGCGGGGAGGGAGTGCTGCACCCTCCTCGTCAAAGCACCACAGGCAAGAACCGATCTCTGCAGAGATGGATTGATGCGAGGAAACTCGCCGCTCGGAAAATACAGAAAAAAGCACACCTGCAACGCGAGGCGGACCGAGAGAGACAAGAGACCGCAGCGGCCGTCAAGGCGGCTGCGAAGAAGAAGGCACGAGAGGGCTACCTATCGTTCGGTACGTTGAACGCACGCAAGCTCGCCTACAGCGGTAGGCATCGGTTACCACGTGATGACGGTCATGCAGATTTGTTCCGCGACCGGCTGTGATGTGATAGGACCTCGGAGACCCGACGAGAGGGGGAAAGGTTCAATTGCACACGACGGGTACGTGATCATCTGGAGTGGCGCCCGTGCTGGCACCAAGGACAAGAGGGGCGTACACGGTGTGGGCATAGCGATCAAGGAGCCCATGTCGGAGAGTGTGGGCGAGGAAGGTAGGACGGTGGAGTGCATTAGCCCGAGGCTGATGAACGTGCGTCTCTAAAAAGGCCGCACGTGCGGAGCTTTCGTGGTGGGGTACGCCGCCACGGAAACTGTCCGCACAGGAAAGACGAACACCTACGGGTCGCCTTCCCAAACAGGGCCTCCAGCCGCCCTCCGCCCACGGCGCGCAGGATGCCAACGGGAGAGACCGCCGCCGAGCTGACGGCTACGGTGACGTCGGCCTCTGCTGAGACCGCGCCGCTGGCGAAGTTCGCACGAGGGCAGAGATGCTGGTACACGAGCGAAGCGCAGCACGGGATCTTTGAAGCGTCTAAAGAGACTTAAGGCGGCCCAGCAGCACCTGCGTTGGGCCTCAAAGAACACCGCCTGCGAGGCGACCCTGACGGCGACGCTTAAGGCGGCGCGGAAGAAGTGCAGCATCGTGAGGTGGAGAGAAATCACATCTCTAGTTGACGTTGAGGAAGCGGTACGGGAAATGGCCAACAGAAAGGCCGTACGGCCGGACGACGTACCAGTTGAGCTGATCAAGCCTTTTCTGGACGGAGATCAAGGTCTCCGCCGCGAATTCCACGGCACTGTCGTGGACGTGTGGCAGACGGGGGACGTACCACAGCAGTGGAAGGATGCCGCCATCAAAGTGCTGTTCAAGAAGGGGGACACGATGGAGTGCGGCAATTACCGGGGAATCTCTCTCGTCGCACACGCTGGCAAGGTGCTGCTTAAGGTCGTCGCTACACGACTGAGCCACTACTGTGAGCGAGAGGGCATCCTCACGGAGGAGCGGAGCGGTTTTGGCTCACACCGATCGACGCTCGACATGCTGTTCGCCATCCAGCGGCTCCATGAGCTCGCGAGGAAGAAGAGTACTGCGGTGATCGCGTGCTCCGTCGGCCTCACCAAGGCATGCGATTCGGTGGACTGAGACCGACTGTGGGACGTGCTCCGACGCTTTGGCATGCCCCCGAAGATGCTGGCGGTCATTCGCCGCTTCGACGAGGGCATGAGGGCGCGCGTCCGAACGGACGACGGNCTCCGACAGGGATGCAACCTGGCCCCGCTGCTGTTCAACTTGTTCTTTGCCGCGATGCTCATGGTCGCCGTGGCCGAGTTCGACAAGGACCCCAAGGTGACGACGGACATGGTCAAGATCGGGATAAAAGTCGAGTACACTGGCAAGAAGGGCACGTCGGGAGGGAAGAAGACGACGGTGGTGACGGACGTGGAGACCCTGTTGGCCATGCTCTACACTGACGACGCGGCCATCGTCTCGCGCTCACCGGAGAGTCTCGACAACATGATGTCGGTTATGGTACGCGTGGCCGGCCTGTTCGGACTGATGGTATCGGAGCCAAAGACGGAGATCATGTGCATACTGCCGAAAGGGATAGAGGAACGCCCGTTAATGATCAGCGCCGCCGGCCAGACATACAAGCAGACAGATCAGTTTGTGTATCTCGGACATACCATCTTCGCGGACGGGAAGGCCGACCGGGAGATCACGAGCCGAAGCTGCCGAGCGTGGAAGTGCTACCGCCGGAACGCCGGAACAGTGCTTCGATGTACCACGTGGCGACGGGCCGATCTCCAGCTCAAGATCCGGCTTCTCCAGGCTGAAGTGGTGGAGACTCTCCTATACGAGTGCTCCTCGTGGAGCCTAACAGTGGAGCACTGCACGAACTCAATGAGACCCACCGCCAGTTCCTTTCATGGTGCATCGACTGGAGCAATCGGAAACGCTCAGACCGCCCCCTGTCGTATGTCCAGGCCCTCATCAAGGCCGGCTGCAAGGAAACCATCGAGGCCACCGTGCGTAAACGGAGACTGTGTTTTGAGGGATTTGTAAGGCGCACGGAGGACAAGCGCCTCCCCAAGCGCATGCTGTTAGGCGCGATGGCGGAGGGCGTGGGATACCGGGCCGGGCAGGAGAACGACTGTGCGTCTCGTTGGGAGGGGACCTCGTGGCCTTCAATATGGGAGACGAAAAGGAAGGGGGGAAATGGAAAGAGAGCGCCAAGGACTCGGAGGTGTGGTACAACAAGGTCGAGGACGGGGCGGCATGGCTCATGAGGAAATGGCATAGGCAGGAGGCGGAAGCGTTCGCGAAGCGCCAGCGCGCGAGGGAAGCAGAAGCAGAGAGTACGGCCATCTCAGGACCGAAAAGAAAGAGAGCCGGGGAAGCGGCGGTGCGGGGGAAGGAGCGGTAGAGCGGCCGAGGCAGCGCTTGTGGCGAACTATGTACGCGGCTGGCGTTGTTGCGCCCTGTTTCCCTCCCTGCTGTATGCTGTACTCCTTTGTGTGTGACCTTTGTATTGCCTTCGGCATCTGTGTTGTGTTTCGTTTTTTCATGTCCTTCCTGCCTACTCTGCCGTGTTGAGTACCTTCATCTCGCTTTTGCCGTTGCCTTTGTTTTTATATATCTGGCAGTCCGCCCATCTGCCGCTTCCTTGTCCGTTTTGTCCTGTTTGCTCCGTTACTCCCATGCCCTGGTGCGTAGTTCCTGGTGCTGGTACGTTACCGTTTGGTTTTTTCTGTAGGTGGGTGTGAGAAGCGTCGTCCTCAATATTTGTGTTTGTTTTTGATCGGTCTCCGAGGGCTCTTTTCTCGACAGGTCGATGCGGTAGCTAGCTGTTCTATTCTTTCTATTCTTTTTTTTTTCCGAGTGGTTTGTACCCTTTTTTTGTTTTTTTTTCCCCTCGGCGTCGTACGTGCCGGTTTTTGAGACCACGGACTCCCCATTTATTGTAGACTATAGGGCTAATGTGAGAAGCAATAACAACATGTAGAGCGATTACAATCATTTTGACTTGGAACACATAATAACACCGTGGCCCCCATGGTAAGGAACCGAAAGAACAGTGAGTATTTTGTGTGCACCGATCAACCATATGTCCCGAGTAGTGAAGACTGTTGGATACCTATCGGTGATGGACATGCACACAAACGAATTACGTAGGGAGCTCTGGAGAAACGCTATGGATACGTACTTGGACATCATGCGGAAGAATAGGGAAACAGAAAAAGAGCGACCAGCCCAGTTTGCAACCCGGGGCGTGTCGAGTGCTGCGCGTGTATTCCCGACACTTACTCCAATGAAACTGTGATTCAGACGGCAATCCATGTATCTTAAGGGATGTAACGCAAGAAGACTACTACTGTAAGGAAGGGCGGGCGCACAGCGAGCAGGGTCAGGCACATTATTTGACGTTCTTTCGGCGGAGGGTCTGGAAGGTCCCGCGGAAAGCGGAGACTTCCCGCGGGATATCCGACCGAAAATTTCCGCTTTACGAGGGATGTCCCGCGGGGCTTTCCAGATATTCCGCGGAAAGCGGACACTTTCCGCTGAAGTTTCCGCGGAAACTTTCCAGTCTTCCCACGGAAACTGCGGAACTGAAATGTTCCGCGGAAAGTGTACAGCTTCCCGACCGATCGCTTCCAACCTGCCTACACTTGTACCCATGTGTCGTATGCATCGTGTATGTACCGTGTTAAAACTTGCATAGACTGTAGCAGCAGCAATGGCAAAGACCTCCCCCAGTGTCTGTGTGCATGCTGCCTCCCGTCATGTAACAGGGACGGTGAGACGCTTGGAGACTCGGAGAAACACCGGGCGAGGAGATGCTATCCACGCAGCAGTAGCAGCAGGTAGCTGCAGTCTAGCATGCATCTTGTCAAAGGGGGGGTTGCTGCTCGGAGTCGCTTCTTGCCGTTCGTTTTTGCAGCAATATGTCTCCACTGAGTGTAGCACCAGCAATGCTATAGCTACCCGACCGTAGCTGGGTGTCTGGAACCTTTCGTGCGATCGTTGTTCGAGACTGCGAAGCAATACGAGTCATAGCCAAAGAGTTGGCGAGAGTAGACACGTTGATATCGAAAAACGATGTATATGGCACACAGCTTGTTATTTTCTTTCCTTCGCTTCGGTCTCTCGGCTATACCTCGTCCCCAGCGAAGGAAGCAACAGGAATGATAAAGCAACCCATCCGTACCTGAGTGTGTGGCTCCTCTCGTGTGGATTTTTCGATGGCTTATGGCGCTGGGATGCTCAAAATTTGAGTTGCGAACATTCGAGAGCCAGCCGGTTGTTGTAATGATGAGCGAGGTGGTGCTGTGTCTTTTTCGTCCAGCTGAACATGACGCCGTAGACTACAGAACCCCCAAAGAAAACTTAGAGAGAACAAAAAATGCTTGATGTCCGGAACAATATCCGGGCGGTCCCGCGCAAGTAGCTCCTGACACGGCGTAGCGCGTGGCGCAAGACTCTCGGATCGTGCCAGCTAGCCGGAACAACACCAGAACACCGATGGGAAACAGTGTGTACGTGCATGCTGAAAATATACCGGATGCACACAGACCAGGACGGGTGAACCGGCAGAAGGTTACGGTAGTCTAGTTTACTTCCAAGTAAATACTTCGGGCGGCCAAACACCCCAAACAAGGTTTTCGTGTGATTGAGAGCCAAGTTTCTGATTGAGAGCGAGATTGCGCGATGCGCTGTAGCTGGACTACCGCTGAGAGGTGGAGCTTGCTGCGTGACTTGAATTGAAGGCCTAGCCCGTAGCTACAAGCCGATACCCGGTCATCCTGTGGGCGTCTCTCGTTGTGGAGCTACAGCGGGGAGCAGAATCTACAGCAGAGCTCACCGCCCGTGATCAAATCGCCCTGAAACAGTTTGAGGCAGGAATAGCCAATCTGGGGAAATCTAGCAACTTGTCTAGCTCCTAGCTGCAGCATCCGATCGCGATGACACGCATATGCTCGTGACGCTGTTGATGAGACCTTCAATTTGCGCCGCTTCTTGGAAGAGCCCGCCCCCTACTTCCCAAGAAATGGCAAGAGGCGTCTGGACCCGAAATTTCCAGGCTCCCGCTCTCAATCGTATACTCCGCTCTCAATCGTATACTCCGCTCTCAATCAGGCGAAAACCCTGTTCCCCCCGGTGTGGCAGAGTCCTGTTTAACACCTCGAGCTGCATGTCGCCCCACAAGACTCTATCCAATCGATACCCCAAGGCCTCAATGCGTGTGCCGTGTCGTTTCAGGGCTGGCTATGGTGGCACCCGTCGTGAAGTCGAAACCGTCTACATACCCTGGATGTTTGTTTCTGTTACGGCCCCGAGGATACCAAGGTATCCGTCGATAATTACTTTCCCCAGAATCTCGCAATACCGTTGCACAAATAACCGGGTGGAAGCCGAACGCTGTATTTTCTTTTCTCTCCTCAATGTTTCCTGCAACACAACAAACACTTACTACTTGGTATGTTGAGTCTCCTGCCCCCAACTGATCGACCTGCGCAAGTGCGATGCCTCTATGCTTGGCTATCAGGGTACAGCGTCAATAAAATCCTGCCGTCTAATTCCGCCGCTGCCGATTGTGGGCCGAGGCAGACCCACCGCCAGCGGCTGAATTCTCGCCTACCTAACAGGGTGAGGTATTTTTTTTCGGCTCCCTCAGCTACTTGACCCCACGGTATCACTATCCCAAAGAACGAAAACGGTATTACGAAAATGATACAACTCCGTACAAAAGATAGAGAGGGGTTGTCGGGCATGCCATTGTGCACGTAGCCGCTGCATACCGTCATTGAAAGCATGATGTCAGCCCTACGCCCATCTCGATGTCGCCCGCTCTATGTAGGTGGAGGACGTAAATGTAATTTAGCCGGCACCGTGGCAACGTCGTGTGACCGCCGTTTGCTTGCCGAAATCGAATTGTGTTTGTTTCTGGCACAGGAGCCGTCAACAAAGAAAAATGTCGTGTTCAATGTTTGGGCAGACCAGGCTACGAGACCGTCATGCATCAGATCTGGCCATACTGGTAAAGGGAGGCGTATTCTCCAGTTAGAACAAATAATACGTTACATCACGGGAGTATTGTTGCAGCAAACGTCCACGTGCCAAATGGACCTCGAATCAGAAGATGACGAGGCAAGGGCGTGTTCATGGTTCAAACTCTGTTTCAAATCAAGACACATTCTCTCATTGTAAATTCGCTCACGGCGCGTACTATTGCTTGTTATTTGTAGACTAGGCTTTTTGCTCCTTTTTCGGCCAAAATTCGACATTTTTCTCGTGTTCTTTCGCCCTGAATCATCCAACACGGCTTGGTGGCGGATGAAAATTCACACATGTCGGGACAATTGGCCGTACAGCGTAGTGCGCATTCCTCCGTTCCCATTGTTGGCGAGATGACGGTGGGGAACGTCCGTAAAGACTCCGCATGGCCGACAATCCGTATTTCGTGGGCTCTGTATCATCCCCCACCACTGTAATTTTACCTAAAACTGCTGAGGTATGGATACGATCTAACACTCTGTCCGCACGCTAAATAACAGCACACCGTCGCTACAAGTCCGATTAGGAATAGGAGAACACTTCCTCTCGAAGGTTGCATAACATCGGTGCTGCCAATTGAACATCAATGATCAACCAATCAACCAATCAACGGCTGTTGCGCCACATAGTATTTGGTTCTGGCGAAACGATCGTAGTTTCGGCAAAAGCCATAACTACCGTATATGACACAAGATATCACGCTCCCTCTCACGATTTGCAAAACTCTATTACTCCACGACGAAGAGGATGCATAAACGAAATGAAACATGTTCGAAAAGATCTCGACGAGACGGTTTCAATGCTGCCGTTTTCGGCGCTGTGACTCTTCCTGTTGCTGAGAAATCGAGCTTTGAAAATCGGCCAAGGGGGCTTGTCATCTTGTGTCATATACGGTAATAGTTGCACCGCGGCGATATCCACATCACCGACGAGCTCATCCGAATCGAGAAATGAAAACGTAAACATTGTTACCGTTAGGCAGACGGAATGACCTGGCGCGTAGACGACGAGTAGGGAAGGATCCTTCTTCGTCGGCAAGACGAATCCTCTCCACATCTATCTTTGACCGGAAAGAAAAATTTCACAACTATTGGTCGTCATCTGTATGCATGCATGCGTGTTTTGACATACAGAACGGGCCCGCAATTAAGATAAAATTATGTAAGAAAGGGAAACAAGGCTCAACTTTCACGAAAAGTAAGAAAACAGAGCTAAGAAACTCGGCTCATTCTCGGCCAAAACATAAGAAACGGCCCAACAAGAGACATGATCGTGTGATACCCTCCAAATAGATGTAAGAAACAAGTTGCTGCGGGAGTGTCGGTTTCAATAAGAAACGTCCCACTCATGCTCCTGCTGCCATGCTCCCACCCCCTACCTGGCTCATAACCAGAAACGGATATTCCCGGGTACTTACTCACCACTTTAGGGTACTTAGAAATCAATACGCTTGCAGCCCCGGGCTGTCAGCTGATTGGCCGAAAAACCGTTGTAACCATCTCGGAAGAAACCTCCATCGGGTACAACTACCGCTGGAATTAGGACCCTCTGGTGTGACCGATATTGGTTACTGGTGTAACCGGAAGAGGTCGATTTCGTACCCAGAAATGGTCACATGATCCCGGCGCCCGACGCTCTAGCATAGAACCTGCAGAAAAAACTTTACCCCACATACCGTGTACCGCACATTCATAGCCACAACCAAACCACCAACAACGCTCGCTCCTTCATCGCTTGTAGGCACCGCCTCCAAAAGGATACCGGCCCCTCTCAACAGAGGGCCGACTCGATTGACGCGCGAGTTCGTTCGGTGTGGCGCTGATCAGCAAAAGCACACAGCGAGAGAGAGAGAGAGAGAGAGAGAGAGAGAGAGAGAGAGAGAGAGAGAGAGAGAGAGA
>CACKRE030000552.1:10488-31277 GCA_902602495.3 Ectocarpus sp. CCAP 1310/34 | reverse complement strand
TTGTTGTTGTCTTCACATTAAAAACCATCCCGGTCTCTCTATCCAGTACCTCCTTCTGTTTCAATCTCTCCGTACTAATCCAGCACTTGACTCGGTCAATTTCCGTGGTCACAGGCTAACGTACCTAGAAAAGGTATACCGAAATAAAATGGACCCCAAGGGTTAGCAGAGCGATAAAATACAAGAAAACAAAAAAATCAGAAACAAATAAATAAATAAATAAATAGTGGAACGTGCGCACCACCAGCCTGGGGGGTAGCCTTCCGGAAGGACCCCAAGGGTCAACAGTACGTGCCACAAAAAAAACAAAACAAAAACGAAATAAACCAAAGACAGACGAGGACATAAACAAACTCGCACAGAGACAGGGATATCCGTAGAGACAGTCTGAACGCGACAGCAAACGGGGGAGAGGGCAACAGAAAAACTAGTCGCTGAAATTCAACCGCAACATGTCACGTCACGCGGTCGGTCTCTTCTCGCTTGCTTTCTTCCCGCGCCGTTTCCTCCCGCCCCCCTCCCGCCCCGTTGATTGGTGCCGTATCTAGACTATTTTTGGGCTCGCTGTCTCCTCGTTTGATGGCTTGTTGTCGGCTGGCCTTCTCCTCGCCCTTGTGCCAAGAGGCCATAAACCTCTCAGCTCCCTGTAGCACCCCCGCGTGCCACGGTACCCCCCCCTCCACCTTCGCCGCCTCGTCCCAGTCTGGCTTCGGGATTCCGAAGAAGCTCCGCTTGTCGGGCGTGGAGCCGTGTCTGGCTTCGAACATCTTCAGGTCGTCCTCAGGCATATCAGCCAGTTCTGCTCCGGGCTTCCCCGGCCCGGGTTCTCCCCTCCCACCAACTCGCCGAACATCAGCCGTTTCGGAAGCCGCCCGTCTGGCTGTCTTGCCACGGCCCCCGCAAAGAGCAGGCGCCGTTGACGGACAGTGGCCTCCACGCTCTGTATACATATGTAATATATATCTTGACCGCAAGACACCACCCCCCCCTCCTGGACCGAAATTCAAGTCCTGATTACTCCACGACGAAGAGTATGACAGAATCAGATGATACCACGTTCAGAAACTTTATGAAGTAGTACATTATCTCACAGAAAGACTATTATACCCGTTCGAGGTATGACCACCGCAGCCGAAAGGGACGTGCTGAGACGCCCCAGTAGTCAACGCAGCAAAAATGATGAAGCAAGCATATGGGATACGGTATTCAATCCGTGCTTTGGGGTTAGGGTTAGGGTTAGGGATAGGGTCTACGTGCCCCATCCCTCTTCTTTTTCTAGATACTCTTATAGACGAATCCTGCGTAGGCGGTCCTGCTGAGAAGTCTTTTAATTGTTAGTGGAGGGAAACCGGCTGGAAGCTGGGCTTAATTTATTCAGAAAGCTCTCTCGACATGACGGTTCCAATGCGATTGTTGCCGCAGAGAATTGAATCAAGCATTGGAAACCGGCCCAGGGGGTGTGAATGGTATCTTAGGCGTAAGTCGCGGGTTCTGTGGTACAGCAGTACCTCCTCAAAAATACAACCGTTTTAAAGTCAGTCAGTCGTGGGTACACGTACCGACGTACATGCGTACATGAAAAAAAGTTTATTT
This sequence comes from Ectocarpus sp. CCAP 1310/34, assembly GCA_902602495.3. Lineage (NCBI taxonomy): Eukaryota > Phaeophyceae > Ectocarpales > Ectocarpaceae > Ectocarpus > Ectocarpus sp. CCAP 1310/34. The sequence goes on along the minus strand of CACKRE030000552.1, from coordinate 29,684 downwards.
CTAGAAAGGTGTACCCCCCTGCGGGGGCAGTTGGCTTGTGACTACGGAAGGCGTCGTCCGCGTCAGGTGGACGAGCACGGGCATCCGAAGGTACCGAGCGGAGACCGGAACGGTTTCTAATGTGAAAACAACAACACCAACAACAACAACAACAACAACAGCATGCAATGTATAGTGCGGACAGATGTTGCGCATCATTACATCATCACCATAGTAAAGGAATGCGTGCGGGCTACTATTATTTAGGGCTATAGACATATCGCGGACGGGTACATATCCATACGACGGCACAACAAATAGAAACAAGAGGATGTGTGCACAATCTAACTACTTAATACTGCAGCAGTAGGGACCAAGAGGTCTTGGTTACCCAGCAAGAGTGACGTACTATTTAGTGCATTGGCTCTTTCTTACTGAGCGGGCGATGTGGCAGTGGGCCTGTGTACCGAATACGACACACACGAGATGACATACCCCCCGGACCCATTTTCAAAGGTCGATTACTCGGCGACCAAGAGGATGCACACACGAAACAATACGTCTTCGGATAGCTCTCGACCAGGCGGCTTCAACGCCGCCATTGTCGGCGCTGCGAGTCTTCCTTACTGGGCGGGCGCGAGCGGTTTTGGCAGACAAATAGTCGGCCGGTCGGTGTGACAAAGGAGCGAACCTGTGTATTGTGCATTGTTTACTACAGCAGTAGTATTATAAGGTCTCCAGGCTCGGGCGCCAGGCGCCCTCACCTTCAGCTCTGTATTACGCTGAAAGGATGAAGGGTGGTGTGTGAAGACTGTGCACGGTGCACAGCATACCAAGGGCACGAAGCTGGAAAAGACGTTCACCTTCATATGGCACTGTATAGTGTAGAGGCTACAGCAGCACCTTCAATGCTACCGCGTGTCGTCGACAGCATTACACAAGAAGACGAAAACAAACTTGCTTATCTTCCAGTTTACGATGTGCATGCAATGCATGTGATGTTAGTCCATTTGTTACGATGTCTTTTTTTTGGCTTTTTTTAGGCTGTCTTTTTTTCGAAAATGACAACTGGCCAAATAGCCCCGTGTTAAAACGTCTTTTCTTGCTAAAATATGACAACGAACCTTATTCGACAGCCTATTACACGGGGCCATTTGGCCAGTTGTCATTTTTCGAAAAAAAGACAGCCTAAAAAAAGCCTAAAAAAAGACATCGTAACAAATGCCCTTAGAAAACTCAAAGCACAAGCGAAATTTCTGTAGATAAACGAGCTGTGGCCTACAAAAATAAAACAAAATAGAAAATAGAATGAGTTGTGGTGCGTGTACATGTAAAACAGTCCTGCAGCTGTACATACTGTAGTCTACATTCAAGTCGCCTAACGCAGCAGCGAAGTTTACTAAAAACAGCAAGTTGTCAAACGACACTGCGCCATGTTCCCTGTGAGGGCCACATTCCACATGAAATGAGGAATGTATCCGCCTTGACAGATGCTGTTGTTCTTAGCTCCAACTGGCACTACTGATAACTCAGTGGTAGGCTTACACACCCCCAAAATAAGCCAAGTCTCCAGTTGGTTTCAATCCACAAAATACTTCACCACATACCTTTCGACTGAGGTAACATCTCGAACGGGTACTGACTGAAGTAGTGGTTAAGTGCGTTCACCGTGGTGTCACTCTACTCGCCTTTGGAGTTTGGAGCTCGCGGCAGGGGCGCTGTGATCCAGAGTCTCGCCCGCAACAGCGGGCAACAGCCGGCGAAAACAAAAGTCTCCAGGCGACCGCGAACTGATGTACCGAGAAAAAACGTCTTGCTTTTACATTGCAACGATGGTTGAACTCTCGCGTCTCAGGCTTCCGACATCGGTAATCGTCTACTCGTCTAGACTATACTGCTGTACCAATGCAGCGCAATGCCCTGTGTGTTGGCGACCACGGCATCGAACATGATCACACCACTGCACTCCGACAAATAGCCGCCCCTCTTACCGGCGATATGTTGGTAGTGACCGAATAGCCAGCACATTCCCCATCGAACAGCTAAATCGCTACAACTGCCGTAGGGCACCTTTGTTTCTATCCGTTGGATACGATTGGAGCAGCCGAACGCCCCCGAGAGATCCACATACACCGCATACACCTGACCTGCCGGTATCACAGCAGCAATGTTGCCATCAGCTTGCTACAGCAGTGCCATCAGCAAGTGCATCCAAGTACTTGTAGGAACAACGCCCAGCATGCCGTAGCTATGGCACACATTGTCCAGTTGTCGTGGGGAAGTGTAGGGGTGGGGGGCATATGGCGCTACTTGTAAGATGCCTCACAAACACATGCGGCTGGCATGCACACGCCTGCCAAAACAAACTGCCGCGCCTGTCCAGCCTCATCAATCAAGGGCACAAACAGCAAGCAGCTCCAGCTGAAAATTAAAACCCTCTCTCTCCCTGGATGCCGCTGCCACTGGCTTGCTCGCTGAACTGGCGCCCACCTCCCCCCCCAAGCCCGTGGCTGCTGCACCGAGCGCGCCCGTGCCAAGCATCTACATACAGCACGCGGGGGATTGCTGTGTGTGGTGAAAGAACTTTCGTCTTTACCGGTATGTCTTGTATCTCAAATCGCTGGAACAAACGTGGTTGTTCGGAGTACGGACAACGGACGGAGAGGTACAGAGTACACCACACGCACCTTCTCGAAGTACAGCTGTTGACGCCACAGTAGCGCCGGTACAGCGGTAGTGTCGTTCAGACGCTGGCGAATAGCCGCCCCTCGATGGTGTTCTGTTTGTCTGTGTGCCGTGTGAGGCTGTGATGCTGGCTGCTGGTGTTTTGGATGGGAGAATTGAGCCAGCAGTCGGATGCGCCGCATTTTTCCGGATTGAATCCGCCGCCTGTGGAAAGCAAGCCAACAGAGGGTGATTGATTTCATTGTTTTCCCCCAAATACGATGATTAGGGATAGACGAGACCGAGTGATTGCACCAATACTAGCAGCAACAGCAGCAGAAGCAGCCGCGTGTTGTGGGAGCGCACGGTGCGCCTCGCTGCTGGGTGAAAATGAGAAGTGGGTGTGCCGACTACAACTACAGGTATGAAGGCTACAACTACCGGTATGGAGGCTATAACTACATGTGTAGGCTATGTAGATCATACGCGCATACATTGGTTGTGTGTGCCAAAACTTGACGTAAAAAATATTGGCTGCATGTGCGATGTCCATGATGAGCGTCTGAGTGTCCTATCCAAGCCCTATGGCGGGGGGGTCGAGAGCGCCAGAGGAGCATATAACAGTTATTTCCTAGCTCCACACCCCCGACAAATGTATACCCCAACCCCCGTGGTGCCAACGACTGTTTGGGTGGCTGTGCGGGCGTGGACGAACAAACAAAGCAACACATGCTGCAACACAAAAAAAATACGGCGGTTACAAATCGAGACGGGCGTTCCATGAAGGCGTGCTTTGCATATTTTCAACAGAGTTTGTTTTTTTTCTAAATATTTATTTAGGCAAATTTGTGATTAAAATATCGAGCAGCGCGAGGAGGGTTGGCGTGCAGGCTACAGGCTGTCTCCTGCTGGCTGGGCTTATTGGAAAGGGGGAGGTCGCCCAAATACCTACCTTGTTGGGTGTCTTGATGCTGCGCTCGGGACGTCCAAGCAAGCGGTGAGTCCTTGTGTGCACGCCGCCTCTCGCTCCTGTTGTCTGTTGTTGTTCCTGTGGGTCTCTCACTTTGTCTGTTTCCCGCTGTCATCATTATCAGCTGCAGCGTATTCAATACCCCCTGGTGCTGTGTGGGCGGCCCGTCTTTTGTTTTGTCTTGATTTTAAAGCCCGGTCGTTATAATTGTTGTGTTTTTTGAGATGATGTTCCGGCTGCGGACTGCGCCGCCATAAAAACATACCAACACGCTGCTCCTAGAGCACACATATAACATGGTGCATATGTCCCAGCAAGACACCGCCTCCTAACTCTTTATCCTAGTTGCTGTTGCCATCTCCCTGTTGGCGATGTTGCTCCTCCTTACTGGTGCTGTGGGAGTTTTTGCGTGATGGGTGATGCCAGAGCCTTGCAAAGTAGGGACGCGTTGTTTCGGACGCCTTTTTCGGCCCGTTTTCCGTTGTGTTTGGAAAATTCGTTGCTGGTGCTGGTGCTGCTGCTCCTGCTCCTGCTCCTGCGGTGTGGAGCTGGCTTTTGATTTTGTTTTGCATACGACTGGCTGCTGCTGCTGCTGCTGCTGCTGCTGCTGCTGCTGCTGCTGCTGCTTGCCCCCAGCCCGTAACGAATGGGATGCCACCAAACCTGAACTGAGCGGGGGGGTGCCAGAAAAATAATTAGGTTTGTTCGCAAAACGCTTAGAGACCGCAAGAGAGTCAGCAGCAGTCAGCAGCAGTCGTGCGTTTGTTGGCTCGGGCTCTGTTTTGTGACTCTTGTCCACACAAAGCACGACAGCAGGCAGCAGCGGCGGCGTTTGTTGTTTTTTGCCGCTGCCGGCGCTGGCCGTTACTGAGCAGGCGGGAGCCCGCACGATGGAGTGCGTCCGTTCACACGGACGCAAAATACCCCTTAGCTCTTGTGCGAAAGATAAGACAGACGTTTGCCCAGACAAGGACAAATACTTGTTGGGTGATGTGTTGACCATGCTGTATGCTGCTGCTGATGATGATGTTGTGTTAACCGCTGTTCAAAGAAAGGATGACGTCTCTCGCCCAATTCCACGCGTTGTATTTTGCGTGTGGCAGTGTTAAAAGCAGTGCTTGTTGTGTTGCAGGGCACATTGCTGCTGCTGCTGCTGGCGGTGCTGCTGCTGTACAGAGCTTGTTCGGTGATCGATTTGTACCTCTGCGGTGATGCCGTGTCTCTGTGGAGTAGAAGTACACCCATACCTACCGGTATTGTTGTATTGTACACATCCCTAATAATATTCACTCGCCATATTCTATACGCCATTTGATTTGTGTGTGCATATGTCCGCAGGAGGGGGTCCAACCCCCACCCTCCTATGTGATCCCGGTTGGGTCGTCTAGCTGGTAGAAGTGGAGGATAGGGGCCAGATGGGCAGGCGACAGAGTTCAATGATGGGAGAAAAAAATTCCTTATGTAGATAATAGGATTGTACGTGTGTTGGATTTGAGCTTGTGTTGGCGCACTGCTGCTGCTGCTGTTGTTCGGCGAGCTACCGCGGCTGCACCACCCTGCTGCTGTAGTTCACTGCTGCACACACATGCGCAACACCAGCAGGTGAAAGAAGGAAACCCTTGCCATTTCACACGTTGTGGAAAATAATGTCTTGCTCGTGTTGGTTGTGCTGGCGCGCTGCTGCTGCCGTTGCCGTTGTTTGGCACACTGCTACAGCAGCAGCAGCAGCAGCAACAACAACAACAACAGCAGCGTGTGAGAGAGGGCTGGGCCAGTGGAGGGANGGGGGGGGGGGGGGGGGGGGGGGGGGGGGGGGGGGGGGGGGGGGGGGGGGGTATGCTGTTGTGTGCTGCTGATCATGGCACACCATTACCACCCCACAGCTGTTGGTTGATAGTTGTACTGACTGCTGCGCTGTGCCGGTGTAAAGGCGCTACAGATGGCGCCCGCACTTAAGAACGTCAAATTTGGCGTGATGCTCGACGCTTATTGGCTGCCTCGACCCCAGCACATGTTCTTATGGCCATGTTCTTGTTCCGATCAGACATTTGGTCGCTGAAAACGGGGTTCTTGTTCTTGTTTCACCGTCGAGTGCTCCAGAGGCGCACCAGGACGCCCTTTGGTGACTCGCAGCTATGAACATGCATCGATAGGACGTGGAAATTGGCGTGTAATTTCATGCGGAAAGATACGTTGCATTATCCCCATACAGCACGTCGATACTTCGCCGTACCATGCCCATTCTGTCCATTCACCAGGCACCAAGATTACTGGCCGTCGGATCACGCACCGCAGCAGCTATGCTCGCGGTTGAGTACAAATATGAAAACAGACTCCGAAGACCTCAACCTTCTTGGTCGATAAGGGCCACGTTCGGCCTGCGTTCCCTTCCCGCTCCACTATTGCCCGACGCGGCTGCAGCTCCGCCCCCAATCCACCTGCTCGACCGTGCTCCTCTCAAGCAAGATCCACGCGCCCACCACCGCATCCGGATCTCCTCTGTACATTTCCAACGGCAGCTTCATGCTGTGCGTACTTCGGTCTAGGTCGAGATGCACACGGTAGTCGTAAAGGTGGCGAGTGCGCTCCTGTGACTGTCGAGTGATCACCCCCCCAAACCACCCCATGCCCAGCCTAACGAATACTCCACGCTGCAGTAATGAACTGTCATGAGCTGCCGGTGTAGATGCTTGAATGCGAAACCCATCCGGAATCTCCATGGCGTGAATCTCGCCGTCCGATTCCATGCTGTCGTCGTCGTCCACAAGACTAAGCTCGACTANTGACTGTCGAGTGATCACCCCCCCAAACCACCCCATGCCCAGCCTAACGAATACTCCACGCTGCAGTAATGAACTGTCATNCCACCGCATCCGGATCTCCTCTGTACATTTCCAACGGCAGCTTCATGCTGTGCGTACTTCGGTCTAGGTCGAGATGCACACGGTAGTCGTAAAGGTGGCGAGTGCGCTCCTGTGACTGTCGAGTGATCACCCCCCCAAACCACCCCATGCCCAGCCTAACGAATACTCCACGCTGCAGTAATGAACTGTCATGAGCTGCCGGTGTAGATGCTTGAATGCGAAACCCATCCGGAATCTCCATGGCGTGAATCTCGCCGTCCGATTCCATGCTGTCGTCGTCGTCCACAAGACTAAGCTCGACTAAGCTCGTCCATCTGGCCACTGGCCGTCTCTGCAACGACGGGCACAAACGACAATGTCGTAGAAACTGATATGTCATCTACGCAAACATATGTTTAACGGCAACGGTAAGGACAAAAGCAACAGCAACAGGAAACGCAATGACAACCAAGCAGGGGAGTGAAAAACCCTGGTGGGCATCCAACTTACCACGAGGGTCTTCGTCGCTAGAATCGCCGTCCTCCACTCTCTCGCCGCTGTGGTCCCCCTCGCCCTCAACCGTCTGGTCATCCCCACCCCCGCACCCATCGTTGCTAGTCTCGGAAGATCCCTCGTCGTCGGTGGAGTCCCCATCGCCCGCGAAGGTGTACGGCTTGTCCAGACCCTCCAAGGTGATTCGGTCATCGCCTGAACCGTCGACAGTCATCGCAGAGTTTGCAGAGTTTCCAGGGGCTCACCGGTTCCCCGCTGCCAAAAGCGAACGAGTTGTAGATGTTCAGCGAGCCTTTGCTGGCGTCCTCTCGCTGTCTCTTTCCTCAATTCGGGGCCCCGCGCGCCGCCGGAGCTGCTGCTGCTGCTGCTGCTGACCGCTTTCCGGATGCAAACGACGCGGCAGCGTGGTCTGAAGACAGTGTAGGCGACCGCTGTTGATGATGCCCGAGATGTCTCCATCAACCTGCGTGGTCCACTCTTCTTCCGACAACACGCCGCTGCTCCTCAGGTTCCACGCCAAATCGAAGGCCTCCCAGTCATCGCTCGAGAGGGAGTTGCCCTCCCTCACATGTTTCTTGATCACCTCGTACTGTCGTTCAAGGATCACGCCCTTTGCTTTGAGTGCTGCGAGCTTCTGGAGCTCCCTCANGGGGCGGGGGGGGTGACGCTACCCGCCGAAGTTCTTGTCTTCCAGCGAAGATCTGCAATGGACCCCGTTCTTATCTTGACCTCGAGTTTGGACACCTCGACACAGGTTCTTGTTCTTATGTCACGTCAGAACTGAGGACCTGTTCGTATGGCTGAGTTTTGAAGTTTTGGATTTTTTGAGCCCCATGTTCTCAACAGGAGTGTTCTTTAGTGCGGGCGCCATCTGTAGAATATGTATGCACTCCGAAGCCTCCCATCCATCGTCTTGTGATGCACGACAAAACTGCTTCGTGTAAGAGGCATGCAGCAAATGATTTGCGTGCCACCTGCGCGTACGTCTCTCCCGTTGGAGATGTTGTTGGCTCTTCCTGGCTGGCACAAGCCTTGTGTATCGTGCACGATGTGTGCGTATGCGTAGCACGTAGTGGAGGGGTACAGCAGTGGTTGCTGTTGATTTTGGTGTCGTCGTCCTGTAGCAGTCGGTTACTACCGTACGCTGTGTGTTGATTCAAGTGTAATACAGGGGACCGGCTCTGTGAGCCAATTGGTTACACTTTGACAGTAACTCTTTTAGGACTAACCGATGTTGAACGTAGCAAGGCTAGGTTCTTCACGCGAGCAAGGCTAAGTTGCTCACCCCACATCTACCCTAGCCCTAACCCTAGCCCTAACCCACGGCCAAAGCACGGCCTCGCGGCCGCGAAGTAGGCGTCACGCGGCTGCGCCGCGTGCCCGGAATGCGGAACGGGGTGAGGGCGCTGGAGGGAATCGGCCGCCAGAACCAACGCCGAACAACGCCCTACCAATCAGAACGCATTAGCCCTAAGGATCTACCATCAATGTGTAAACACTACTGGGCTCTGTTCCTTCTGCTGTGGTGGCGGCCATGCGCGGTCGGGCTGCTACTACCGTACATGCATGCAGTAGCTTGCATGAGACATTACACCCCCTGGACCGATTTTCAAAGGCCGATCAATAAATCGGCAGGAAACACAGTAACGGTGCCGAAAAGTGGCGGCGTTGGAACCGCCTGTTGGGAAGCTTTTCCGACTACGTATCATTCGGATGTCGGCGCGATCTCGTCGTCGTCATGTTCTGCTGTAGTAGAGGTCTGAAAATCGGTCCAAAGGGGTGTGGTATCTCACGTTATGCAGCCTCTGGTGCTGCTGCTGTGCGTTTGTGGGTCGTGGTTGGGTATTTGCAGTTGCACACCCATCCCTGTCTTGCACTTGCAGACAAACATGACACTACCATGGAACGTTAAAGAGGCGGTGAGATGGCACCCCCCACCGCTAGACCTGTCTTCAAAGCTCGATTGCTCCAGAACCAAAATTGTGCTAGCCAACCCAATACAACTGGTGTTTTTTTAGAAACAACTCGTCGGGGGCTGTCCGTCGACGCACCTGGCTCTTTCCACGCACCCTTGTCTGTGCAGCAATCGAGCTTTGAAAGCCGGTCTAGCGGGGGTGCCATCTCTCCGACTCTTACGGAATACCACGGTAACGGTATACGGTACGGTACAATCTCGGTTGCGGAGCGATCGAGCTGTGAAAGCCGGTCTAGGGGAGGTGCCATCTCTCCGACTATTCACGGTCCATAGTGTCACAAAATTATGTATAGCTGCTATTGAGGGCATCGCTGCTAATGTGGATAGGCAATTATAAACATTTTTACCCTATTTTTGTTTTGTTTCCCCGCAGCGTCGTATGTGCCGGGTTTCGAGACCACGGGCTCCCCATTTTATGTGGACTATAGAGCTAATGTGAGAAACAACAACAACAACAACATCTGCGTAGTAGTAGCTTGACTACCGCGGTGCAGCCGTGCCACGAGATTTTGGAATCGCTGTTCAGGGCATCCCGCTAAACAGGGAACCACTAAACCGGGACCGCGACTGCTGTAGTTGGAACCAATTTCACACGCGTCAACAGCGGCGGCAACGATACAGCGTGTACTGAAGAACCAAATACATACCAGCGACTTACCTGTTGGCGATGTCCTGCAATTATGTTTTGTTTGCCGGCTCGTGTCTTCCCCACATACCCCCACAAGAAAATCGAAGTGTCCCATTCAAAACAGTTTTTTTTTTATCATATATACAACTTGAGTACGTTGACTAAGCAGCTAGGCGTATTTCATGTCTCTCATGTAAAAAAACACTGCTGTTGTACATACCGTAAGCCGAGTCCTACCCTGTCGTGCTGTTTGCCCTATGCTTGAACACCCACGCTTCGTAACGAAAGTTTTTTCGTATGAAACAAACGAAATGCAGCAGCCTACATTCTCTGTTTCATGCTGCTGGACGCTACGTGGCTCCTTCAGCGTTGTGCCAAGAAAGTTAGAGGTGTTACGGCACAGTCGTTGTCGTTGTCGTTATTGTTGTCACTTATGGTTGAAAACCGTTCCGGTACTGCTCAGTGCCATTCAATAGTCTGTACCGTTCCACATCCGGTTCTTTCGAGGACGCGTGGTGAATGGTCCAACCGCTAAGGTATGCAAAACTACAAGAGTACGCCCCCCCCGCCCGCCCCTCGCCTTCCCTTCGCCGCACACACCCGGCAGCCGACCCAGAACCAGAGTTGCTATCTAAACCGGCAACTGCTAGAAGCAGAGAAGGAGAGGAAGGAGCCCCGTCATCGCGAAGGGGGGAAAGGATTCGCGTTGAGGAGCAGCAGGCGGCAGCTACGGCAGTAGCTCCCGCACCAAGAGACAGCGAGAAGTGGCGGGAGTTATTAGCGAGGGGAGGGGGAAGGAATCGCGTTGAGCCGGCGGCAGCAGCTGCAGCAGTAGCGCGCGCGAGCGCGCAGAGGGAGAGCGAGTGAGTTCTTTGTAAAAGGAAGGAAGGATTTGCGTCGGGCAGCAGGCGGAAGCTACGCGCCAGCAAGCGAGAAAGCGGGAGGTCTTACATATTGTAGCTTGAAACGGCACGGCTTGGGGGTGGGGGGTTTCAAAGGAAAGAGGCGCGTTTCCGGGCAGCCAGCACACGCTTGTTGGCGAGAGGGGCGACCATTGCCGAGAGCGGGCTTTGGTGAAACGGTTGAAAGAGGAGCGGTGTTGCTCTGAAGCAGCCAACACAGGGGCTACAGCAGAGCAGAAGAAACCCTGCTTAGGAGGAGGAAGAGGCGAATCTAGCTCAGCTGCAGCTGGTGCTCCTGCACCGGGTGACGATGTTCGGCGTGGAAATTGGCGGGGGTAGCAGAAGCGGCAGCTTCTCGCGGGAAGAAGGGGGGGGGGATGCCGACCCGCCCCCGTCTAGCATCATGCACGCGGCGTATGTTGGCGCGCTGGGGCTGGTGAAGTCGATGGTAGAGGTGAGTGCATGCCGTCGTTATTGATGCTGGTGTTGTGTCATCGTCGCCATGATTGTTGGTGATGTTGGTTAGTGCTATTGTTGTCGTCAAGGTGTTGGTGTTGGTAGTGCAGTGGCTCCGGTTTTACGAGAGTGTTGTCGGCTTGTCCCAATACCCCCCAACAAGCCGGTTTTCTCTTTGACGGTACTACCTCATATGTACGTACTTATCATGGTGGGTACAAGCCAGAAACACTCATGAATCCGATTGTGTCCTAACTATTCTCTCTTAAACCGACCTGCTGTGTGGCACACTTCGGACGGAAGTAATTATCATTGTCAGGACAAGCCAGAAGCACTCCCAAGTCCGGTTTTGTCCTAGATGAGCTCTCTTAACCGCCGTACTGGTTGCTGTGTAATATACTCCTTTGTAATTCTGGTGGTCGGATCACTCCAAGAACACTCTTTTAACTCCGAGTTTCTAATTGATCTCTCTTTCAACCGCACTGCTGTATTGGCGTTATATTGTGGTCGCCGTCATGTTGGTGCTGCTGCTGGCGTTGTCGTCGTCAGTGTTGCTCGTGTCGGAAATTAGTGGCTACGGTCTCTGGCTGTGTAATATTGGCAAATACTCATGTTCGGGACAAGCCACACACACTGCTGTCCGAAATCGGATGATGTTCAAAACAATACTCAATATATCTTAGACCGCACTGCTGTATTGGTGTTATGTTGTCGTCGCCGTCATTTTTGTTGTTGCCGTGGGCCGTGGTCGCCGTCGTTGGGTGTTGACCGTCCCGTTGACATGAGAATCGTCGTGTTCAAAGTTCGATGGCGGTATTGGTTTCCGCATGACCAGTAGTCTGCGCAGCAAAATTGAGAAAACCATATGGGATAGAGTATTCAATCCGTGCTTTGGGGTTAGGGTTAGGGTCAGGGATAGGGTCTGCGTGCCCCCTCCCTATGTTTTGCTAGACACTCTTTTAATATCCTGCGTGGGCAGTCCCGTGTGACACAAGGTAACACCCACCCTGGACCGATTTTCGAAGCTCGATATATCAACAGCAGAAAAGAGTTGTAGCGCCGAAAACGGCGGCGTTGAAACCGCCGTTTGGTTGTGAGCTATCCGAGAACGTGTACTTCAGTTTCGGTATCCCCTTCGTCGTGGAGTAATCGAGCATTGAAAATCGGCCCAGGGGGTGTCTTCATCATGTACGTTTTTTGTCGTCGTCGTCGCCGTCGTCGGCGTTTCAGAAGTCCCGGATGTGTGAGCAATCGCGTTTTTTTCTCCAAGCAAAGAGTCCCTCTTGCTGTTCTCGTCTTCACAATAAGAACCGTTTCGATCGTTCTACCGAGTACCTTCATCTGTCCGTACTTGTCTAACAACCAGTTCTGATCTCTCTATCCAGGAGCTTCATCTGTCCGCACTACTCTAGCAAACCGTTCTGATCTCTCTACCCAGTACCGTCATCTATCTGTTTTAATTGTGTCTTAACGCTTGACGCAGTCGATTCCCGTGGTCACAGGCTACCTTGCCCTAAAAATGGTACACTAGAATATGAAGAGTCCCCTTTGCCCGGTGAAAGCCCGGCGTGTTACATCCGGCTTTGTAAGGGTGCGAGGTCAACGGTCTAACGATCACGTCATGCGTGTACATGAATATGAGTACCAACGTAGCCTGGGCCAGCGAACACACCGCATACATAAGGCTCCATCCCGGCATTGTAGGGGTACGAGGTCAATGGTCTGACGCCTACAGCATGCACGGTTATGAACATACCCCTCCCCCCCCCCCCCCCCCCCCCCCCCCCCNCCCCCCCCCCCCCCCCAACTGTCTTTTTATGTTCCGCGGGGCAACATGAAAAACGAGTAGACCGCCACCGAGCAAAACCCTTGCTTTCCGTTAGCCCGCACCCCCTGGACCGATTTCCAAGGCCTGGTTACTCTGCAGCACAAGCACTATTTGTGACGGTGTTGAGCAACGGTGGTGAGGGAAACGTCTCACAAAAGCTTTTCGAAAACGGGTGTACTTGCATGCATACCATCGGTTCATGTTGTGGCATCCTCTTCGTCGTGGAGTACCGTAAAAAGGCGGGGAGATGGCATACGCCCTCTAGACCTACTTTCGAGGCTCGACTACTCCACAGCACAAGCTTTGCTTGCGCCAACACCAGCAACGGTGGTTTTGGAAACATCCTGTCGAGGGTTTTCCGTAGACGTTACGGGATCTTTCCGCACCCCGCGTCAGCAAGAGCAGTCGAACTGTAAAAGTTGGTCTGNTGTACTCATAGTCGTGTATGCCGTAGTCGTTAGACCATTGACCTCGCATCCCTGCAAGGCCGGGAGTGAGCACGCCGGGTTCTCGCCGGACCAGGCTCTCACATCACCAAGCGCGAAGCGTCGTGAGATATTCGGCGAGTCGCATGAAGGGTGCGCTGCATCCTGCTAAGCGTGTTCGGCATCTTGTGCTTATTTCCTTGCGTACGGATGACAGCTGCGTATGGTCCGTGCACAACAATTTGTCNGACGGGTTCTCACCGGACCAGGCTCTCACATCACCAAGCGCGAAGCGCCGTGAAATATTCGGCGAGTCGCATGAAGGGTGCGCTGCATCCTGCCAAGGGTGTTCGGCATCTTGTGCTTATTTCCTTGCGTACGGATGACAGCTGCGTATGGTCCGTGCACAACAATTTGTCCAATCACTTTTTGTGCGATAACTTTTTTTTGAAAAGAAATTGGAACGTGAAACAACGATGGTCGTGACCGCCTCGTCGAGATACGTCGATAGCCGCAGAGTTTTTTTTTTTCTGGTGACATGTTGGCTTATACCTGATATGCGGATTTTTTTTTTTTTTATGCGGATTTTTCTGGCTGAGCATGTGCTTACAGCAGCGAATTATGCACGCAGTTATGCTTGTTTTCCAGTTTTATGTGTGTACTTATGCACGCGCTTTCTGCCGACGGTGTTGCTTTTACATGACGTTGAGGGTCACTGCGCGAGGTACGCACGTGCCTCTGTCTTTCCCGACACATTGAAACACGTGGTCTTGCTGGTTGTCGATTCTGTGCTCTGTGTTATTCTGATTTCTTCACCGTGATCCGTGATCCGTGATACGTGATATCGCAGAAAAACAAACAGAAAAACAAGCGTACAGCGACACCACACGAACAGACAGCGCCAGACACCAGACCTAACGACCTAACCAGACACCGTGGTTACAGGTTACACCCAGCTCTTAGCACGCCCTATTCCTATTTTCCCCGGCCTCTGTTGTACTTAAGAAGAGCGGACGCTGCCACGCGGTCACTAAAGCTCTTCTCCTGCCTAGCATCCATACAAGCACGCAGGATGGAAAAGACACGTTCCATGAAGGCAGAGGACGGTTGGAGCAAAACGATGTCCTTCGCAACTCCATACCAGTGACAAAGGCTACTCTTGTGCCTGTTGTCATGCCAGAATGACCACAAGTCGTAGCCGGTATCAACTCCAGAGGCGGCGATATTGTAATCGTCCATCTGATCTTTTAGTCTCGCGACATCATTTTCCGTAACGAAGGGGAAGCGACAAAGGAGGTCGATGTCAGCAACATGCAACTGATGCTGCTTCACGTAGCGGAAGTCAAGGAGCCGTGCAGCCTCGAAGATGGCGATAGTCTCGTGTTGCTGCGCATCGGGGTGGTCCCCGATCCTCTCCCAGGTGTACGTCTGCACGGGGAGAATGTCATGGCGCACTTGGTCCTCCAACTTGGCGGCCATCGCAGCCTACATAAATCCGACAAGCATACACACCGGGGGGCATGGGGGGGGGGTAGGGCAGAAGGGCAGTCGAGTAAGAGTAAGCCCTCAAGTTGATGTTTGATAAACACTGCTGTCTATGCGCTATACGCGTGCAGTGCAGCGTAGAGCGTAGAGCGTAGCGTACCACAAATCCACGCCCCCCGAAAACTTTACTTCTTTGCTTTCTTCCAAACGACGATACACTTACGTCGCCCTTGGTGTACTCTCGGATGAGCGCATCGACATTAGGGAGATGCGGCCTGTCAAAGGAGCCGTCCGCCATTCGCGTGAGGGCAAGCCCCGCCCGCACCCTGAGGATGACCTCATACGCCACAGGAAGCTGTTTAAAATAACGAGGCACGGAAGAAGGGGAAAGAACCAAGAAAATCAAGGCGGAAGGCGGAAGGCGGCTAACATTAGACGAAGGGTCTTCCGAAGGAAAAAATACACCAGCCATCAGCCATCGTAAAAAAATGCTGCAGACCCGCAAGACCAGTAATACCGGTCATGGTACAAAAATGCAGCAGGATCAGCAGAAATAACACCAGTCATCGTACAAAAATGCTACAGCACCAGCAGTGCAGCAGTGTTACAGGGGCGAGGGGCGAGGAAAAACAAAACAAAATACGAACAGCACATCTCACCAGCATGCCATCTCCCTCGAGCAGATACGTCCCGTTCGTGAGGTGCTTCCCGAGGTCCACAGCGACCGCGAACTCGATCTGCAGCCAGACCTCTTGGTGGTACCCGTGCTTCCCGAACCTGGCAAGCTCACGCCGGCAGAAGTCGGCCTTTCGCGACCTGGTCTCGTCGCTGCTGCTGAAGTCGTCGATGAAGGTCTTCATCTGCTGCCAATTCGTCACCAGCAGGTTGTTCCGCTCGTAGGCCGAACCCCAACGGTGGTTGGGGGCTTTCGGGGGCGTCGTGCCGGTCGCCTTCCGCCACTGGTCCGCAGCGTTGTGGCTGTGGGAGAGGACCGTCTGAAGGGCGCCGGCGAACTTGTCGATCTGGCTGCTTTCCATCTGGTTGCCGGAGAGGTTCAGAAGGTGGGACGCGCAGCGAATGCCCACAGAGTTGGCGCAGTGCGTCGTCAGCGCCACGAGGGCTTTCAGGTTGGGGGAGCACCCGTCGAGCATGAAGCCACGGCAGCGCTCGGGCCGCAGCTTGTACTCCATGAACACGACCTTGTTGAGCTCGCCGAAGATGGCCTTGTAGTCCATGCTGTTGGCCAGCATGCTCAGCCCCAGGAGCCGTTGACATATCTGCCCAACCGACAATGAACATACCCAGAGAAGCAGAGAGGAAAAAGGAAAAACGATGAAACAATGATGTATGACGTATGAACTATGATGCTCTCTTCCGCCCCTTAATGAAAATGAAACAAGCTCGCGATGGATGACGGATGACCGCCCACAATCGGGCAACATGTCGACCACCAAAAAGCGCTGTCCCTGCATGCCTGTACAGCTAGTGTTTGAGTCTCTCCTCCCTTCCACCTCCCACTAGCCACCTCCCACCTGTCCGTCCGGGCCGATGAACCGGATACCAATGCCGAAGCACTCGCAGCGATACGGGGTTCCGTCGAAGCACACCGTGTAGGTGCCGTCGCCAAGCTTCACCCACCTCCGCCCTCTAGCTCCTTCCCATGAACGTCACATTTTCCTTACCTCTTCTTTCAAGATGACCGGGATGTAGTTCGCAAGGTGGTTCGCTGACGGCAGCTTCACGCCGGCGAAGTGAAGGGCGTCCTTCATGGTGGGGTTGTTCAGGGCGTTCAAAGGGACACCAGCTGAGAGGCACCCCTTCGTGAACAGGATTTGCTGTGTGACTTCTTTCGGGGTGAGGGTGGACCCATAGGCGCCTCCCACCGAGGCGGAATGTTCCCGGAATACGTCCATGGAGGCCTGCAAAGGAGGACATTCGTGCGTGGACGAAGTGCAAATGTCAACGTGGGCTCACTAGTTGTTGTGCTTGTTTGATCGGCGTAGCTTGGTCGTTGGTCGTCCATGCATCGTACACTAGTGAAATTCGTGCGCTGTGCCAACAGCAATATATAATATGTATATGCAAGACCGCGGGACCAAAGCGAAACATACCTCCGCCGTTCAAAAAGCAAAAAGGCGCTCCTCGGGTCTCCGTATTGGTATGTGTATGGGTCGTCTTTAGATCATGTGTAGTGTGCCCTAAAAAAATAAAACTACTGCTGTAGTGGTCTGGGAAGCGGGGCGGTTGAACTATGAACTACTGCTGTTGAACACACCAAAATCCAAGATACAGAGTACTCAACAGCTGTTTCGAATCAGTGCAGAGCACACAGCGCCGGAACGCCGCAACACACTACACCGTACACCACCGAACAAAAAAAAAGGAACCTCCTCATACTTGCATTTTGTATAGTGGAAGATCAAAATTTTGATCCCACTATCCCACTCCCACCCCCACCCCCCACCCCCGCCGCTCACCTGCTGCAACTTCTTCGACTTCTGGTGCTTCTTGACGGCCTCCATGTGCTTCCTGCCGTTGACATGCTTTTTGACGGTGCTCTTGATCTTGGCTAAGGGCTTACGGCTGCAGGCCTCGCAGAAGAGTTTGCCGTTTTCTGCGATCAGCGTCTGGTTGGGAAACTCCTTGACGCGGTCGACGGCAGTCACAGTTTTGCAACGGCCCGATGTGACATGAAACCCTTGTTTCGGGCCGCGCCTTTTCTTCTTCCTGGCGTCATTCCGCTCTTCCCTCTCCCTCTGCTTCTGCCACCGCTTCTCCAGATCCTCTTCCTCCTCCTCCCCGTCCTCGTCCTCCTCCTCGTCCTCCTCTTCCTCCCGCTGCCACTTGTCCCTCTCGGCTCTGTTGCTCCTGATGACTCGTGTCTTGTCGATGTGAGCTGCCCTCTCTGGCGCGGTGGGATTGGCCATAGTTTCTAGGGCCTCTCGATTCCGCGTTTCGTCTCTCTTCTGCTTCGCCTTCTGCTGCTGTGGAGTTGGTTGTGGGAGCCGGAAGAACCCTGAGATACTCGTTTGCCTCGCGGCCTGTCCTGACGAAGCACCGGAAGCGGCTGCTGGTGCCGTGCGGCGTTTTGGTGGTGGTTCGTCATCATCCGAGCTACTACCAGCATACGCCACAAGAGCCGATGCGGCGCTTGCCATTGGTGAAGATCGAAGATCGCGGATAGCGGTCTGCCTTCACTAGTTGTGCTGGGTGCTGTGCGGTGGTCTTTGGTCGGTGGTGTGGTGGTCTGTGGGTGTCTGCCGTCTGTTGTGCTGTTGTGCTGCGCGTAATTTTTTTTGTCAAAAACTCAAAAACCCGAAAACCCGCCGCTGATCCGCTGATTAATTACAAGACTTTAGGACTTACCTACCTAGTCACACCTCACAACTCAAAGACTCAGAGCCCAGAGCTCGCCTTAAACAAGCGCCGCTCCTTCCTCTCTAAATGAGTGAATAATAATATGGGCTATGTTTAAGGATAATGTTGCTCAGTTAAGCAGTAAGCGTTCGTTGTTGTTCAAGTTGCTGGTTGCTGGTGCCACAGGAGGTACCTAAACCCACTCCTGATGCACCCCTATCCTCAAAATGAAGCAGGCATAACCACGTTTATGCACAGTATCCCCATATATGCGCGACATTATGCGCCAAAAAAGAATAGTATGCACGGTCGACATTATGCGTTTGCCTATGCGCGCCAAGGCCGTTTATGTCGAAAACAATGCCCGCATATCAGGTATAAGCCTAGGAAAAACGGCCGGTGTTTGGAAAGACCCTGAAAACAGGTGGTAGGTATGTTGGTTGGTGCAATGAACAGGGATCCACACTATCTGGAGTTAATTGTTCGTCCGTAGTATTTTTTTTTTATTCTTGCAAGAGCTACATACACGCGGCGAGGGCATGCCCATTGCACCCGCTTACATAATAAGGGACACCCCCCCAACGGAGGTACGCGACGAGGCGCGGAGTCAAGCCGGGTATGGATCTACTCCTACTGCTCATACTGCTGCTGCTGTTCGTTATTCTACTGGTGGTGGTGGTGGTGCGTATTATGATGCGTCCTCTTCGTTTGACTAATGGAAATAGGAATTAGGAATTAGTTGCCCTTCCTTCTACAGGAGGACCGCGAAGATTTCACGGACGAGAAACAATTTAAGGCTACTCCGGGTTCAGTACAATAAGAATCGGGAAGACGATACGTCCCGGTATAGATTTGGTGAAAAATCCCAGGAAACTGTGCTGTTCACTTCACAGCGCAAGCTCAACAAAGCAGCCACACTGCTCGACAGTGCCACAGCCCACAGATGTGGTGGACGAGAGGAGTCCCGTGCCTTAGAGTAGCGGCGGGTATTAAAGGCCACCCGGGTATTAAAGGCCACTTTTTTTTTAAAGGGGGGTATCTCCCCTTCGCCATCAAAGGAGGAGGGAGCAGGTGGCGACGAGCTGAACTGGGCTGGTTGACCCCTTCGGCGCGAGAATTTTTATTTTTCAGACCAAGAACCTTGAGTGCAACGAGGGAGAAAGCGAGGAAC
>CACKRE030000551.1:63534-81067 GCA_902602495.3 Ectocarpus sp. CCAP 1310/34 | reverse complement strand
TAGATGTAGCAGTTTTTAGCACTTGCCTTGGATTTTTTGGTAAGTGCGGCCGTTGTAAGCCGCTGTGATAGCGACGGTTTTTTGTGGTGGAAGGGTTTTTCCTTGAGGGGTTTTGCCCGGACGCCGGGTTTCCCCTCCATATGTTACCATGTTGGTATTTTCTGATGTATCCTGGGGCGTTCTTGCCCAATTGATGGTTAGTCACTTGCGTGAAGAACCAGGGAGGGTTTTCGTGAGTCTGCGAACATTGCTGTTGGATACATGTGCTGGATGATTTTGTGTCACGCCGACTGGTAAGATAACCGTTTGAAAGGGGGCACCGCGATGATTGACGGGGCCCCTCCTTGCTGTGGGAGTCGCTCTTTGAGCACTCCCTCTTTCGTCCGTGTGAAGGACGGTCGTCTACCTCCCGTGAAGTTAATACATCACCAAAACAGTCTCACCCGAGAAGTAAGTGGCGTAGGCCGCAAACAATCGTGACCTTTCGTACGATGCTTGGATGTCTTTTTGTTTTGAGCGTTGCCAACAACTTAGTGCAGCGATGAAGTAGAGGGGGCGTACGCGCCCGGGTGATGGATTGCGGTGATTTTGTTTGCATTCGCTGGACTAACTGATTGTTCGGAAAGAGGTTGGTTGTGGCGGCGGGAGAAACGTGCCAAGAGTGACCGAATGGAGTATTATGGTACTTTCTCATTTTTTCTCCTATATAGGAAGCGATGTTGTTGGTGAGAGAAACGGGAGCACGCGGAAGAAGTACAGCACACTCACACGGAAGCGTTGGTACACTTTGGTTTTTAACGGCTGCAGGGCGTTCGCGAGCTTGTTGTTTAGCTGGGTGCGCCGTGTAGCTAGGTGTAGCTGACGCCATGTCTGTGTGGTGCCGTAGCGTATGTTGTGAAGAGAATCATCAATGTTTGTCTCCAACTAAACAAGACATGTGGACAGCATGCGGTAATTAGGCTGCGGGTGCAGCACAAGTAAGTCTTTTGAATGATTTGAGTGCTGCTGATGGTGCGGGCGACAACAATGATCGATAAAAAAATGTGCTTTGAATTCATTCGACGTAAAAAAAACACCCGGTGGGTTGTTCCCACCACCTCTTGAAAACGAGGATACCAAAGTTCCGACGAGGATTGTCGTGTTGATCGACACCAACGGTGCAGCAAGCAGATCGAGCTGTCGCATGTCTGCTCTCTTCTCTTCCGCGCGCCGTTGTGCGCGCAACATGCATGCATACAGAGATATGTACCCTTTAGATGAAAATGTTAGCAGAAAGGATGATGACTGGATGGATAGTTCTCATCCCCCGCCACATCAAACGTATGTATGTATGCATTCGGTCTGTGTATATGTGCATGCCGTGTGTAAGGCGCATACGGTATTCATTCGTATGCATATGAGATATATTGTAAACAAGGTTTCGCTTCGGGACGTGGGCGTCTACCCTCCCTAAGATTACAACGCAAGATCACATGCATGCGCATTGAACGAAGCGGGACTGTGTGTCTTACAACGCTTGTATTTCCGCACAAATAAGTAAATCGCGCACGTTGTTGTTCTACATTGGAGCCAGCTCGAGCAAACATATATTTTGGCAGCGAAAAGTCAGACTTGCATGCCATGATATCTTCGATTGACGGTGGGAGATTTCCGATGAGAACCGACTTTACTTGAAGCCGAACAACACCACAAATGGGACATGTTCAACACTGCGGCTGGATGCATGCTCTCAGGCTTATCTACGCTTGGCCCGCTGCGAAGTGTAAACGTAGGTACTGCTGTCGGACAATGCGATGACACGAAGCGTCACAGCCATGAATCATCGAATGAATAAATTAATGAACGAACGAAAGTGAAGAAGCAGTGGCAAATACTTCAAACCGTGATACTTGATTGGTTTGATAGGTTGCAGAATTGGTTCGCCAGACTTTGTCAGCGCGGAACGCGTCCCCGAGGTTTTGAGCCAGTTTTCATAACTTTGGCCGTCAACCACACGCACGCGCCGCGGAGGCCTACCGAGCTCCGGGCACGGGCGTTAATGTACCGACGAGCCTCCTGCGTGCCCCTGAGAAGGAACCGCGAGAAAAGACTCGCTGCCGCGAGAGAAAGAAAAGCCGAAGCATGAAAAGTGACCAAATCTTGTACGTACTTACGTCGGGGAGAGAACAGGAAGAAGTCAACGGGACTTCATGCGTTGACGGGTGATTTTATAAGTCGATGACCACCACACACACTGAGTGACTCGCACGCACGTAAGCTTAGACTTCTACTACTACTTCTGCATGTACCATTTTTAATTCCGTTTTGTTGCTTTTCTCCTTCACTACTGCGTAGCGTTCTCCCTCTGCCCTCGTGAAGCGTAGACAACAACGTACCTACCTCCCTGACTGACTGCCTGTCTGTGTAGACGTTCGAACACGAATCTCCACCACCTCCACCATCATCAAATCCTGTTCATCAGGCTTCAAAAACTTGTGCATCTATCTCCCCTCCTCCAACGCGCACCATTCATCATCGTATTTCTCTGCTTGCGTTGTTGGAGGCGGGGATGACTATATTGATCCGGATACCAGACAGATAGGATAGGAGGAAGACGTTACACAACGCATGCCTACGAATGAACAACATGTCCTGAATGAAAAGGAAGGCTGCTCAAGGAGGTTATTAGCGAAAGGAGGAGCAAGCAAGCACGCTGTTTTGGCGCCGTGAGACTTGCTTTCTGAAATCGATAATTCAACAACATGTGAAGATCCGTTTGCTCATTGCCGCGGGGTGCCTGTTGTCCATCCGTCGTTCGATCATTTTTTTTTCACGATGACTTCCGCGGTTGGTCGTTGTTGCATCCTCGCATTGCTTCTCGGCAACTGTTCGATTGTATTTGCGTGTTCTTCCCCACAACCCCCATTGCCAGGCGAAGGGGGAATATTGGCAGTGCGGCAGTAGACCTTATAATATATGATATGTAGTGTAGGACATCCGATGTTACTAGGGCTTTCTCCGACCGCCACGTAGGTGCTGCTTGCTGCTGCAGCTAACCACCTTGCGTGCATTCTCGGAGCGAAGCATGTCGTTGAGGAAGGAAGCTCTGTCAGCAGGAGAACTGATTATGGTGACAACGACATACCTATGCCGTTGCAGCAGATTGTATGGAACACTTTAATCTAAAACCCGGCAAACCAGCCGTCGGTGAGAAAAAATACCTTGAGCCAAGAAAGCTTCACGAGCGCATCACCCAGAAGACCGCGCTCCCGTCTCGCGTGCACACGAGAATGATAGTGATCCATTTGGCACATCTCGTCCGTCCTCCGCGCCTCGCCATCCCCCCCCGCCCGGCAACAAACCACAGTACTTGTTCAAAATTATATGCGTACAACTAACTGATTATTACAAGACTCATGCAAATTGGGTACATACATCTGATTTGTCACAAACTTCATTCTTCTCGTGCATATTGCGTGCAATGATAACCACGCTTTACTTTCGGACCGGCAGCTCTTGGTTTTTGTATAAACATGTCGATCCCTCCTTCGCGTGTTTGCTTGACGCCGTCCGTCCGTCTCAACCGTTCGCTTCATCCACACACCCTCGGGCTTTCCGTGTATCTCGACGACAGCTCGGATTCAGTGTCACAACAAGAAGAGGGGTTATTTCGCAGCCCATGGAGGTATCACCTCAATCACAAGAGGAGGCGGTTTCTCTGATAAATTCTCATTCCACCGCTTCACACCACCCAGTGTACAGGGACGACGAAAGTAGTAATCACGAACCCATTGATACAAGCAATAACCGCGTATTGGAGTAGTGAGTAACGTTTCCCCATCCTTTCGTGGGTGGGCTTGGCGGCCGTGCCACCCGCCGAAGTCAGGCCGATTGCGTGTGTCCTCCCGAACGCAATACACCACAGGGTACTGCAGAATAATTATAACTCTCCCTGTGCTGGCTGCATGTTGTGAAGACAACTTTCATCCTAGAACCGGCCTACGAAACTAGAGAAAAAGCGGGACTGGTGATTGACTCTATTCGCAGGTGGTTTGCATCCAGTGTTGCATATCCACCTTCAATGCACAAGAACAACCATCATTTCATCCTCCGCTCAACGCCCCCCCACCCCACCCCTTCCCCCTCCCGTTCACGAGTTAAAAAAATTGCCATAGTTGGCGACATCGACCTGAACGCATAACGTTACCCGAGTTTTGTACGCTGCTGTTGTTATCACAAGCCACCCATCGATAGTGTTACAGCACAGTACTAAACACAGTATGGCACACTTCATCCACGCTCCTGATCCAAGCAAACCGCGCTTTCTCTCTCACCCGCTTGCGATATCTTGACAAGCCGCTCACAAATAGAACAAGAAAATCGTGATTCAAACTCTCGCCGCCCCCTCCGTGGTTTCAACCCCATTCCTGCAGACAAAAAAAGTCTCAACGCTTATCTCGCTTGTCGTGCCTACAAATATCCCGCTCAATGCTACTTACGATCCTACCCAGACTGTTGTAATCATTCAGTATGTTACGGGCGTTCGGCTACACACAAAAAAGAACGTTTGCACCTGCCGAAAAAAAAAACTGCACGGACGAACGGACGGACGGGCCAGGCCAACGATCAGGCAAAGCCAGCAAGAAAGCTGATACGTCAGCGCTGTGTGCATCATCAACTCAGCCTCCACGATACGTGTGTCTTACCCCCCCCCGCGCGCCCCCCTCCCAAGCTTTTGAGTTGGCAAACCTCGAGGAGCGCCTTCGTGACGACCGTAACGTGAAAAGCGACAAGCCAGTCTATCCAAGCCTTCCACGGCGGTGACATGATTGGAAGGAACAAACAGGACCATAACTATGGAGACATAATTGGAAGGAACAAACAGGACCATAACTATAACGCACGCACGAAAAACTTACCAAGGGAGATGCGAAATTATCCTGCCGACAAGTACTCTATAACATTAGACCGTACACCCCCGCACAAGCATCTCGTGACAACTTCGTGCTGGGGAAAAAAGACAAAAAAAAAAGAACGAACAAAACGAACAATGTAGTGCGCGGGTACAGAGGGTTTTCCCCCTGCCCCTCCCGCTGCCACTAACACAAAAATAACATACAATAGACTGATAAGCGCCTCGCCATTAATGGCCGGTCCAATCAGCACGTGTTTGCCTTGCCACGCAGGAATTGGTGGACAGCCCCGCTGGCTGGCTTCCAGAAAAAAAAAAATTAAGCGAAGAGCTCCTCCACCCGCACCCTCTTTCGTTTCCGTAAGCAACACGGGGAAAAGTAGACGGTGGGCGACAAGCAAGCTCTCGTTTTTCTCCACAACACCAGGCGCCTCGAATCCCCCGCCAAGAACAACAGAGACAGCGGCTCTCCCTCTCGGGAAGTGGTTCGGAGCAGAGAGCACTCCTCTCTTCAGCACGTTGCTAAAAGGTATCTCAGATGCAAATACTTCGTTATCATCTCAAAACCGTGTCGCAGAACTGTCGTCTGGGGTGACTGACGATACTGACTTGCCTCCGATGCACGTCGCTTGGATCCCCCGCCATGACTCTTGATCGGCTGCTCAAGTTCAAATCATACATTTTCATCATCGCATCATTCTTATCCCCTCACAAGAAGGAGACCGAACCCCAAAACTTCCGATAATTCCGAAGACGTGAGATCCGAGACCACCACGGCTTGGCTGCGGACGGACTCCCCTCCCACGGTCGACACACCACCACACGACAAACACCCAACAACAACGAAAACAACCAACATTGGGCTACCACTCGGGAGGAAAGCGAAGGCAAAACTCACGCAAAATCCACTGCTTGGCAGCAGGGCAGACAAGCGATGACGCCACCACAAAGCAGGGGCCACAGAAAAAAAGAAAAAGCAGCAAGAAAAATGCCACTCGTTTCTTCGATCTCATTTTTAGTAGACCGCGCCGCCTCCGCCACTGTACTGGTGTGCGTGCTGCGAGTGCCTGGCGGCCTCACGCTCTTGTTCCAAATCCACGTCCACCATCTCGAGCCCCACGTCCCCGGTGTACTCGTGCTTGCCCTCCTGCTCGTACTCCTGATCGTCCCACTCCTCGCTGCCCTCGGGCGACATGCCGGGCGGCGCCTCCTTTGCGGCCGCGTCGCCCTCCTCTTCTTCCGCGTCTTCAAATTCTCCGGTCCTCACGATCTCGTTTTGGGCATTCACCTTCACCTCGCGGTTGCCCCACCTCCGGTCCTTGAGCGTGCACAGGGCGTACAGCTTGATCACGGCTCCCCAGTACTGCACGAAGATGAAGGGGCCGATGTACCAGAACCACCGGCAGGGGGGACGCGGACGGGACCAGGTGAAGTACATGACGGTCTTCATCACGCGGGTCACCAGGATGTAGCACGCGAACGCGACAAGGATGAACATGTTCTGCTCCCAGAAAGCGTAGAACAGGACGGCCATCGGACCGTACACCATGGTAAAGGGGGAGATCATCTTGTCGAGCGACGTCACAGCGAGCCATGGGTACTTGCGCCACACCGAGCGCTCGAGGAAGAGCATCTTGATGTCCGAGCGCCACGAGTTGCGGCTCCAGCGCAGAAGCTGCGCGCGGAGCTTGGCGCCCGCTTCGAACTGGGTGGACAGGGTGCACACCTGCCGTTTGGGGGGGGAGGGAGGGCCACAAGAAATCGAGTGTAAGGGAGACGGAAAAACACAAAGCGGACACGTGTATGCGGTGTGTTTGGCGGGCGGCCTTCTTTGATGTGCGGCGGTAATCTCTCACACACGGCCGGGCAGCATCGTTCACTTGCTGAAAGGAACGCCCCCACATATGGCGCCCCCTCCCCCGTGTTTGCCATCGGGGTTGGGTTTTCGTCGCTTGGCAAAGACGTTGTAATACAAGCCAATCCACTTCGTGAACTCGGCAACCAGGTTACCGTTTTGTTTTTTACCTCCGGTTTTATTTTGGCGGTANGAACCCTCACTCCGCGCAAGGGGGATGATCGCACCACGTTGTGTTAAAATGGTCAAGCACCCTCGAGGCAGGTACATGTGCTTACAACTGTCAGGAAGTGAACGCACCAGAAAGTAAATCAAGTCAAACGCAGCTGTCATCCGTACGCAGGGAAGTACGCACAAGATGCCGAACACCCATAGCAGGATGCAGCGCACCCTTCATGCGACTCGCCGAGTACCTCACGGGGCTTCGCGCTTGGTGATGTGAGAGCCTGGTCCGGTGAGAACCCGGCGTGCTCCGTCCCGGCTTTGTAGGGATGCGAGGTCAATGGTCTAACGACTACGGCATGCACGACTATGAGTACACCCCCCCCACATGTGGCGTGTATGTAATTACGTCAACAAAATACTGAGCTTTGACGGGACGGTGACAAGCGCACCCCCAGGTCGTACACAGGATGCACAGGGTGCACTGCTGTAAGCGGCGAGAGCACCCGACATGACAGCACTCCAGACCCTGTGCCTCATCGCAGCAGAGGGTGCACTGCTGCAAGCGACGCCAGTCAATACGCGCACTCTAGCAACCAACCTCCCGCACATTTTTGTTCGTTGTCCAAGCTACAAGCTTCCTCTCGGCAGTTAGCTGTCCCGCCACTGCAAACCTACACACAAAGCACACAGCTGTATAATGAGCTTACGGACAGGAGCACTGCAGGTAATCGTGCAGTGGAACACACCTCGCAGATCTGATGCCACATCTTGTAGTCCGACATGATACACAGGCGCGTCAGGCACTTGTCATCTCCCGAAAGCTGCAGCTGTCCAGCGAAGTGCTCGTTCAGGAAGTAGTTCTTGAAGCCGTCAAAGCGGAACAGCTGCGTGCGGTAAGCCATGGTTCGGCCTGAAAGGCACGTTGAACCGCCGCCCATGAAGGTGGTCGCGCGGTACTCCAGGTATCGCTGGTACAGACGCATGTCCTGATGGCACGGGCGGAAACAAACCAAAATCGGGACGCACAACATCTCGAGGGGTGCTTCGGTACATTCGTGGACCCCAGCAAACAGATTTACATGAATCCTCGAACTGCCGTTCAAAAGCAAAACAATCGAATTGCGTTCGGCACGGCGACAGAGCTCCAACACCTCACAAGAGAGATACGTAACTCTCGTCGAGCATCAGAGTTTCACGCCCCTCTTCGTACACGTACAGGACCAACATCCAGCACCATGTTCCCGGTGCCAAACCATCATGCTCACAACTTCGTGACGCTGTCTGCTGCTCGAGCCCTTGTCTGCGGTGCCTTGCGATATTTTTTTTTTCTTGGTGAGGAAGGTACGAGTCCATTCTTTGGTACAGCAGTAGCGAGAACACATCGCTACCTGCTACGGAACATGCCTGCCAGAGACACTGCGGCCTTCACGTTGTAACGTACGGATGCTTCTTGCTGCACCTCCAACACATGAAGGGGTTCCCCCGTGCGGGCAACAAGCTCAGCAAGCCAGTTTTTTCAATTGCGAAGCAGTGCGTACGCGTAGAACACAACAAACGAATGAAACACGCAGTGATCATAAGCAAAGGGTGCAGGGGAATTGTAAATTACCCTTGGGATTTGGTGAGACTTTTTATGCTTGTCGCGGCGCCACTTTCGTCGCCAAACCCGACACGCAACAAATGGATTGGAACCCAGTGTTGGTTGGAATCAACTCATATTGTATGGCTTCGACGTGGTACTGTAAAACAACACGGGCACCAGCCCGTCTCGTGGTCCAAACACTCGTGGCACGTTCAGAACTATAAAAAAAAAGTGACTCGACTGACCATCATGATGTCCGAGAAGCAGAACTTGTCCGCCTTCGGGCGAGCGATCTGCCGGGTGCCGCAACCGCCCATGGCCGGGTCCTTGAAGGGCATGATGAGGCTCTTGAGGACGGCGGGGCCGTAGAGAGCATCATCGTCAGCGAACACGGTGATCTCCGTGTCAACGTAGGCCAGCCCAGTGTACATGGCGGCGCGCTTGCCGGGCTTGGACTCCTCCACGACGCGAATGATGGTGGCGCGAGGGTTCACGGTCTCAACGATGTTGAGCACCTTGGAGCAGCAGCAGCAGCGACAGCAGTAGTAACACGAGGTGTGAACACATGTACAGGACGGAACGAAAGGGCTACGGATACAGGGTATCAATGAAGCAACGCGTGCACTAGTGCCCATGAGAAGCAGGACGAGAGGAACAACAAACAATTGTTCCTCGGTTGTAGGACGTGGCTTCGATTGCCTCCTTCCACGTCATGGAGAAGTTCATTGCCGCGTAACATGACATTTTGTTCACCAATCGGCTCTGCGCTGTTCCATCAGAGGCAAGCAGATGACAAGGAACAAGCATACGCTGCTCCTGCTCTGGGGGCAAGGTGTCTACGCGGTGCGTCAAAGAGAACATTTCAAATCAAACGTGCGCAGGCAACAGAACACATACTTTCTAGGCATCTTGCCAACGACCAGAATCTGGCTTCGCGTGGAAAAACAGGGAAATCGAAGGAAAAAAAAAAAACAGGAAGGAATCAGGTAGTTTGCTAGAGCGTTTGAAGCCTAAGCACTCAAGACAGCCATCGTTTGAAAATGAGGCTCTTCGACGACACTAGCGGATGGCCGGAGGGCTCACGACTACCTCGGAGTCAAGGGGATAGGGCATTCAGTGTAAACGCACTTGAATCGGTTCATCAACCCCCCCTCTGAAGAGGGCAACGTACGCACATTTTCACACACAACGTCTCTCTCTCAGTCACCAGTTCTCGAAGCGGACCACACCAAGTCTATGATATGAGCCACAGGAAGAGTGCACCACGACCAAACGGGCGCCGTGGACAGCAACTTCCGTCTATCGTCAAAGCCGCTGCTGTACAAATAGCGAAGCCAAGCTGCCGCTGGTGCTGCTGTCGCAAGAAACGGCTTGTGTGCCGCACACTAATCCCGCATCCCCAACTGATCGTCTTGTGTGCGTCGTACCTCTCACGCGGGAACGAAACAAAAAATCTCTTGTTGCTGCTGTGTGTTGAAAAAAAAAATGATTTGTGTTCCCTTTTCGTTCCGTGGAGTTTGGTGGCTTTCGCTCCCTTGTGACCCAACACCACTGGGTTGGTAGCTTCCGCTCCCCCTACGTGACACAACACTACTCAGTCGGTTGTTACCCGCTAACCGTGATCACAGCACGCAATGAAGGTGTTTTACTACAAGCGGGAGCGCGCAAAGAGCGTAATCAATGACCAGCCATGCGTTGATGCATCAAATGTCGGATGATGAAGACTTGGTTGTCGCTGAGCGACAGCAGCAGCAAGGCGGTTGTCGTTCCCCCTCAGATTCCAAAGCTTGGAACACGATTCGGCACCAACAAACGCAGAACACAGCAACAGTCTGCCGACGTCCGCTGTACCCCAGAGATGATTTGCAAGGCACCATCAGAGCGATTATCGGCTGGAGAGCAAAGCCGGCGTTGTCCATGCCCAGCCCCTCGCCTACCATTCTCGCCGCGGAACGCCCAACGGCTCGCTCTCACGCCGTTTTCTTCGCTCGGGTGGCATTTTTCTATATTCGTCACTTGTGACATCTCGGGCGTCGTGAAGGCAAATAGGTGACTGCTGGCGCACGAGCTCGTGCGCACGGCGCATGACTACCGTCATTGGCTGCGGCACACAGGATGCGCGTCAGAATAACGCTGCTGCGTCGGTGCCCGCGGGGGTATTCGGCAGAACGGCATGATAACGTGTCATCAGACGAAGCTCTCAATACTCGATGTTGGGGAGGAAGGTTGAAAAAAACTTGGAAAACAAAAATCACATGGGAGATCGACCTCTCGGTCAAACGAGCGAGAGAGTTGCAGCGAGGTGGCACCCGTCGCCCTCTACTGCCGAGCTCCTGCGGTAGAGGTATGCAAGGCTCTCGGCGGGGCGGGCCGTACACCGTGCTCTCACCTGTTGATACGAGTTGGTGTCCACCACAATCACGATGGTTTTCGGTCGATTATCGACCCAGCTCTGGAGGCACTCCTCGAAGCCAGGCTCCGGCATGTAAACGGGGATGATCATGGTCATCATCTGAGTGCTGACGGGCAAGTGACCTTGCTCAAGCTCTTCGCTGATGGGTATCGGCTTGTAGAGCAGGCTGGGGATGCCCTTCAGGATCAGGTACGCTCCCCATCGCCAGATCCCGATCCACAGAGGCAAGAAGAGGACAGGGTCAAAGTGGAACCAGGGCGTGTTGCCCTCCTTCAGCGGCATGGTACCGCCGGTCAGCCCCTGCCCCTCTACCTGTGCTCCGTCTCCCGCTACCTTCTCACCACGTATATAGCTGCGTGCGCGGCGGTACCGTCGTTCGTTGACGGGGCGTAGTCTGCCCCCTTGCCTCGCTACCTACGTAAAGGAGTTTGGATGAGGTAAGGGAGAGAGAGAAAGGGGAGATGTGGTGAGGCGGTATTCGATTTTTGATTAGCGAGAGGGGGGCACGCGGTCTGGATGGAATAGGAAAAATATTCTTGCAAAAGTCCGAACAATGATGACCCGAGAATGTTGGTCCGGTAAGTGGTAAGGTGCTTGGAAATAGGCGGGTGTTGGTGCGTATGCGAACAACCATGGCCGCAACAGAAGCTTCCAAGCTTCGAAAAACACTCCCAGCACGTTCTTTTCCCTCCCAAACATGTAGAACTGCGCCATCACTCGGGCAGAGCTACACGGGACGTTGATCACCTGGTTCTCATCGTGCCCGATTGTCAAACGCGGCCTCTTTGCCGTGTGTGTACAGCAGTGGCACTACGCTCTATTTCTATTTTGCCTCATAGGGACAAGTGTGTGCAGCAGCGGTATAGTAGTTCAGACCTGCACTATGTGACTCGCATCTTTAGGACTGCCGGACTGACCTGACAGATACTTGAAGAGTTGAAAGATCAGCGCACCACGGCAGCAGTAGCCTACGCGAACAATTAGGAAATAATTTCCAACTGATAATTTCACACACACACAAGAAGTCGAACAACACATATGTACAACAGGTACATTCCCTGCCTAGAGGTTTGGCTAGGATTAGTCTACATCCCGGTGTTGTTAAATGCTGTACTGCTGTAGAAGGACCAGACAGACGTTAAATGTCTGAGATGATGTGATACCATCAGCAACAGGTATCTGTTGCGAATAGAACGTTTTGTTGCATCAGTTTATGCGAACTAGTCTATTGCTTGGTATACCCAGGAGTAGTTGAAGTGATTTGGTCGGCTGATTTGGTCGGGGGCAACGCCCTCATTCCTATACTTGTTTTAATTCTATGTAGTCCACATCTTCATCGTGCCTGTGTCATGTGCCTTTCTTCCGATGATGACAGGCATGTGCCTTCCACATGTATTTATATAGACTTACGTACAATGAACGACAGTGAACGACATGATCACTAGACTACTGCTAACTACGAACGCTGCTGCTGTAGACTAGAAGCGATTGTAGTACCACCAGTCTAGTCTACATCGGAGGTGCTCGATTGCAAAAGAAGACTTCGCGGCAGGAACTTCGAGCGGGCGTCGTGTCGATTCAATCTAAATCTTTCTTCCCTGAAAATATCTTGCGCATCCACGAGGGGTGGGTGTGCTACGTCCGCCAGACTCTCCTCGAACAGTACAAGTTCCAAACTAATAACTTCGAAAATCTGTTGTTGTGGTCCTCCTCCGTCCAGCGTTTTCGGTGGGCCCACCATCCTCTGGTTGGTGGCGGGGTTTTCTCCCGAGATGTGTTTAATCGGACGAATCTCTTCGTCGACTCACCACGACGCCACAATCAATGTGGAACAGAGGAATCGTCCGCGATGGACGTTGGGGAACATGGGGATAGCAGTAGTAGGAGTCGTTTACAGTATTGCCCACGTATGTAGCATTTCAATCGTTGAGCGTTCGCGTGACCTCCAAATTCGTTGGTGTTCGTTATCAGAAGGTCCACGCTGGAGTGGCGTCAAACGCAAACAAGATGAGCGTGTGCTTGCTCAATCGGGGCAATTTCAATCAAATCCTGCGCTATAATATCGCCCCTGGTCGTTTCTCCGAAAAAACATCCAAATTGTTCCCAGACAGTTCAGCGTCGGTGCTTTTGGGGGCAGCCTCGCGACGTTCTCCCTCCTCGTCATCCACACGCTGCTTGATCTCAAGGCCACCACCTAGTCCTCCCCCTCGATCGAAGTACATCCCTACCCACGCTTGCTTGCAGTAGAACATCGGGTCGCCGAGGAGTAGTGCCGCACGGATGTTGGTCACATAGTACACAGTTGCCGCTGCGACGACGGTGGCACAGTAGGCAAGGGTGTCATTTTCTTCGTGCGTTGGTCTTTAGGTCGCCATTTGAACGCGCAGTTCCAATGGAGGTGGACGTCCGATCCCATGCACATGCAACGAAACTATTGGCACATCGACGCCTGAGTGCTTTCAGGCGAATGACATGACCGCAAGGAAAGTGAGGCACAACATGGCATCATCGCCTTGTCGACACACTACTGGGAAACAAGACAACAAATGGAACGCTCCTTTCATGAGACAGCAGTACTCCGGGCTTCGGTCGGCTGGACGTGACTAGGCTTCCCGGGTTTTCGTGACTGCCTGACTTGTCGAGAGCGCGAGATTGAGATGTTCATCGCCACAGAGGGACGCAAGCGGTTGCTCAGCGGGCGGAACGAACGGCGGAGCCAGGTGTCGCCAGCGGCACTCGCCTATCTTGTGGAAGATTGAGAGAGGAAGGTAGCCGCGCAAGTCCCACACTTGCCAGATTCCCATCCCTTCTTCGCCTTGCACCATGGCTGCCTGTTGGCAGAAACCAGTTGGCAGCGAAAACATACAGCACACAAAACAAGCAAAGGGAGACGTGCGGTGGGATGTGAAAGCACACCTGTGTCAACCACGAGCTGGTCTTGTCGCTGCTAGAAGGGTAGGGACGGTTGTCTCAAGATAGACACGTGATAATAACCTGATCTGGATTGATCGCAGAGTCAACAGCGGCATCAAAGCTCAGAAGTTTTGGAAGCCCGTGGTTAGCCCCTTGTGGTACGAGATAATAGTCTCAAAAGCCGCAAGCTATTCTGTCGGAGACGTGAAGCTAGTTGGCGGGGTTAGCAGGGACTACATGGTCTAAGATCTTCCCTTGGCAGTATTTTACAGCCTCTCGTTGCCGTGTTGATTTTAAAGAACACAATGTAGGTGCTGCTTATTGTTCAAAAGACACGGCCAATTACCGTCACTGCGACTCCCAGGCTCGTTGAGCAGGGTTTGGAGGCCGTTCTGGTGTAAGCCCTTGGATACGCTACATTCGGGTGTCAACACTTCGTCAAACGATGCTGCTGCGTTTTGTCGTGTCTCTCATCTCACCACTCGATAGCCGTAGACGCAGGCTGTCGTGACAAAATACAAGACGTTTATGATGTACACCGTCAGGTATTGCGACGTCAGCATCCCCATAAGCCCGACTCGAAACGGGTAAGTCTCAAACATCATAAGAAAGAGACAAGCGAAATTTCCCACTTGGACCACGAGCTGAAACCTGTATGTATTTTGAACACAGGTCCAAAAGAGGGGCGCTGGTTATCTGTGAGCCGAGGCGGGTGTCTCATTCGTGAGGATATGGCCAGACCGATTGAGTGCATAATTCCATCTACACGTACAGAATCAATCCCTACACTTGGCGCGAGGCTCGCTCGCGGCTTGTTCCCTCTGTGGGGTATGCAGCAAATTATGTAATAAGTATTAATGCATGTTCGGGTCGCTCGGCAGAGCACCGCACCAAAACAATGCACTCCGTATGTAGTGAGAGTTTTCTTCACCCAGTGTCACAAGAAATGTTGTTAATCGGCTACTACATACATGTGTGAATATGGAAGTGGCGCCCAAGTTTCTACGGTGGGTGGATGGAAGCCCGGCAGGCGTGTGTAGCACACGAGCCTCTCAAGTAGGGAACCCTATGCCTCGATCAAATCTCGGCAGGCCTTCCTTACCCAAGGATGAGCACCAAGGCGGTTCCGTCCCTCCCGGTCCCGTCCCACGTGCCAAAAGTTTCGTGCTCAACGCTGCTGTTGAGAGTCATGTCGACGACCGTCAGAAACACCATGATGAAAAGCTTCACCCTGAACAGGATACAGTCGCCCCCGCTGACACAAGAAGCCGGCAAGAAACACAATCATGCGCAGATACTTCAAAGATACGTGTAATCCTCGAGGTTCTCATGGAGTTCATTAGTAATAGTCTGGCGTTGTGCCACCTGTACTGTACCACAGCGGTGCGTTCGGTAGCTGAAAAGCTTTACAGGACAATGGCGACCACGAGAACAGGCTGCTCGTTTCCACCAACGTTTGTATAGGTGTTGAATGTGCTCTAGACCAGTCTAGTCTGAATGTCGTGCTAGAGTATTGTAGACATGGTGTGCATCGCGCCGGCGGTACTGCAGTACGATACTCGTTCAAGAGGTGAAAAGGATATCCTTGGAATTCTACCATTGACTTCTGCTGTGTGCTCCTTTTTTGTCCTTGTTGTACTCCACCCGCGGGTGCGCAAGGACCCGAGGGTGCAGCAGTGAGCCGGTCGCCGGCGTCCAGACAAAAGATCTGAACATCGGTCAGGGCCAAACACAACTCGGATCCTTCGAGGCTGCGTGAAAAATGCGGCGGAATATTTGTACCAGCGCGCAGCTGATGGTCACATGGAGATGAGCGGATCCAAGTATCAAGTTCCATCCAACAGAGCAGCAGTGGGAAAAGCGTGGTACATAGAGCCTGAACCGAAATGGTTGCCAACGGCGGTATCTCGACGAGCTTCAGGACAGCACCTAGTTGCCAGTGAGCGGTCTCACGTTGTCACTGATGCGTTCCTGGCCACCGCAGTCATCGTCAGATAGATGATGTCCTCCGGTTGGGTAGGGCACCGCTGTCGCTGTCCGTCGATCACCTGTACCCGGCAAAGGAGCCTCCGATCTCCACCCTGTACGGAGAGCACGCCCTGTCCAAGACAAATTGTGGATAGTGCAGTCTACGCGTAGAACTTAAACGGTCTGCTGTAGATTTACTGCAGTACCCCCCTCACCTTCGGTCCTCAGAATAATTACGACAGTCTCGTCATCGGTTACATTTCTTGTGTCGAATCGTAACTTGTTGTGCGTCACAGAGCCTGTTTGTCTGTCCTCACGGTGTATACAAGGATGGCCTACAGCGCTGCCACTGATCCGAGCGTGACGCAGCAGCAGTATGTAGACTAACCTATAGCAATTTCCACCGGCTGACCACAAATGGAACGCTTCGTTTTCGTACTCGGAACACAACTTCGCACGAAATTTGTGTTCGTTTTTCGCTGCGGACTCCGAGGGAACAAACCTCATCAAGTCCCGATGATCCAAACTTACCTGTCTCCGGACACCAAAGCTGCCGAGACGTGTCGCCCAAAAAAAACGAACACAAAAAAAAACGACCCAACAGACGACTCAACTTTTGCACGAACATCGAGAAAAAATACTCCTGTCACTGCAGCTGTACGAGGCCAACCAGCGGGGGTCTATAATACGAAAGGTGTCCTACGCCTCAGTGGCGCGCGGGGGGGGGGCTAACACTAGCACGCATTTGGATGGGACAAGCCCCAACCGTTACTCGAATCGTAAGCGACGAAGGGCCACAAAGCGGTGGCCAAACAACGGCCAACAAATGCCGCACGCGCCGTATACCCATGCCACTCGCTCTCGCTCGCCCCATCACAGAGTGTGCACAGGGTGGGCTGTGCCCACTAAACTAGCGGGCAGGTCCACCCCGACCACGGAAGGGCGGGTTGGGTGAGCAAAACACATAGGGGGGGTCGCGTGGAAGAAGGCACACGAGAGAGATCCGTTCGAAAAAAACAGTGAGCGTGGCAGCCCAAACGCGTTCACATCGTTCATGTCGGGAGAAAAGAGGACGAGCCCTCTATGTGCGGCGCATGCTCACATGAACCTCCCCACATGTGTGGCACATGTTCATGAATGTCCCCCAAAATAAATCGGTCCACGCTCTTTCGAAACCCTCTAAATTATTCGAGCGAAGCGAGATTTCTAATCTTGCCTGAGAGGGCTCAGCGCAATATAGGGGCCGATGCAGGAAAAAAAGTGCGTGCGTGTGTTGTGTTCGCTTAAACTAGGTTTTAGACTATAGGACTTGATTTGTGACTACAGGGCGCACTTTTTTTTTTTACACAGCAGAGCAGCAAACAGCAACAGCAGACAACACGCGCTCAGCGAGCAGACTGAACACACACGCACAGCAGACAACACGCGCTCAGCGGGCACAGCGACACACCAACAGCGCAGAGCGGACACAGCCACAGCGGCCTGCATGGCATGGCAATTGCATGATGAGTAGACGTCCGTTGGGGCCGATTGACCCGAACTCCCTCCGTGAGGCAGAGACGCACACAGACTCGCGGCGCAGACAAAGCCACGGGGAGAGGGAGCCCCTAGGCAGCCCACAGCTTGACCGGGCGAGAGCTGCTGCTCGTCAGAGGACTGCCGCCAGGCGTGCGGCGGAGACCGATGGAGCACGGGCAGAAAGGTGCGTTGCGTGTGCGTGCGTCTGGGCGGCGATTGCCGGAGAGG
>CACKRE030000551.1:24709-38156 GCA_902602495.3 Ectocarpus sp. CCAP 1310/34 | reverse complement strand
CCCCCCCCCCCCCCGCCTCTCCCTTCTGACCCTCCCCGTCCCCCTCAGGCAAACTAATGGCGACCTCCGTCTTCCCGAGCGGCTCGAAGTCCTCCGCAAGCCTTCGGCTTCGCGCGGGACTGTCGCGGTTGCACGGACACGCCTTCCCCGGTGAACATTTGTTGCGGCAGCGGCCACTCCTAGCGTCCGGCGGGCGCTTCGGCGGCCTCACGAGACGCGCCGCCACTATCTCAAAGCTGTAGGATACCTGTCGGTGGGGGGTTGGCGAGAGGGTTGCGTTGTTGTTCCTTTGCAAGCTCTCGGCGGGGAGAGGCGGGGAGGGGTAGCACAGAGCACGATGGGAAAAGCTTTTCTTGGACTCCGGCCAGTGAACACGTGAGTGTAAGAGGATGTGGGTGTGGTTCGTATACCTCCGCATCAGCAACGAAGGAAAACAGCAACATCACAAAAGAGACGACAACGACACGACGACAACGACAACGACAGCACTTGTACCGACCGGGGCTGTACAAACATCAACAACCAAGAATGCACAAAAAAAAAATAACAACGAAAATCCCAAGAAATTAGCCAGTGCTCTTTTCTCAACGACTCCCCGTACCTCTCCGAAGAACCTTACACACGAGGGGAACCAAGGACGCACAATAAAACTGACACAAGGACATTCCAAGACATTGGCCAGTACTCTAATCCCATTACCTCTTCGAAGAACCTTGCACACCAGGGGGGAACAAGAGAAAGTTCCAAGAATTTTTCGACGGCCAGTGCTCCTTCTCTCGAGACGGACTCCTTACCTCCCCGAAGAACCTTAGATCGAGCGCCGTTCTGGTCGGGCGCACCACCAGGCTGCAGTCGATGTCCTCTACGTGGAGTCCCTTGGCAGCCTCGAGTTCGTTGTCGGGCATAATCGCGTGCCTCGTGCAGTATAGCGACGACTTGAGGATGGCACGCCAGGGTAAAAAAGGTTGAGATGGGAGGCGGAGGAAGAGCGGCAACAAACGTGCAGTTCAGCGATGATTCGAGGGAGGAAAGGGGGCGACAAAAAAATATCAGACTTGTTGGAGTCTGTTCTTAGCTCCTTGCACTGAGAATTCCGTCATGCCAGGCCAGATCAAAAACGCCCGCCCGCTACTACTGACGGTTGACACTCGCTACAGTAATATGAAAACGTTCACGTTCAACCCCAAGAACTACAAACCGTTGTGCTTGTGAGTGCTGCGAAGAGATTACGTTCCCATCGGTGAGCTATTTTACATGGCGCGGGCTTTTCTAGATCGACAGACTCTCAAATAAACACGTTCTCTTGCCGGTCTCTCCGGCATACTTATATCTCACGAAACACTCGTTCACAATCGAACCCGGACAGAAGTAGCTCTTCGCTACACCGTCTGGTGCAGGCGGTGCGAGCACGCAATCGAGAAAACCCAAAGGCTACAATACAAATCCGTCAAGTCCACAGCGAGTGCCGAAAACGCCACCTCCTGTTTGAGTGCTTATATATATATATAGAAACCGCGTTCGTTCACAGGAGCCCACGCATTGAAACCACATTTGTTCGTGGTCCATGCGTAGCGACCACCCTCGTTCACAGTCTATGCAGAGCAACCACATTCGTTTGTTGATCATCGTCCATGCACGGAGACCACGTCTGTTGGGTGAGAAGTCCACACATACCTTGGGATGTCTCGCATCGAGCAAGTAGAAAAGAAGGGTTAGAAGGAAGCAGCCCACGACCGCCCGCAGGATCTCGTGCCGTCTTTGCCGCACCACCACCTTTTCGTGTTGGAATGTTGGATTAGAGAGAAAAGAGAGGGAGGGAGGGAGAGAGAGAGAGAGAGAGAAAGAGCGAGCGAGAGAGAGAGAGAGAGAGAGAGAGAGAGAAGAGAGAGAGAGAGAGAGAAGAAGAACTGTGAACAACGCCTACAGCACAAGTGATCTATTCAGCGCAGGATGCATCCAACTAACCGTTACCGTGTGCAGCAAGGAAAGTTCCCTCAGCAGTGCCGGCACGTATGATACGTGCCCGCCAGATTCACCTTAGGGCCGTTTTTACAGCAGATACTAATTATATACAGCAGAAGTACTTCGATTACAGATTTCCAAATTTCAAATTTCCAAACATGCAGACAGTTGAACCTCGCTTTGCGGCCGAGCGAACAAAATGGAAATTTAGAAATTTGGGAACTACTAGCACCGAAAAAATTGGAATCGTTCAAACTTCTTGAAAAATTGAAGATTTTCGGAATTTGGAAATTTGGAAAAATTAGAAGAAAGCGCCATACACAGTCACAGTTATAAAGGCCCCTTACCAGGCACCGGTTCTGCTGTAATAGGTGACCATGAGTACAGCTTATGCCGGCACCACTGGAGAAGAGTTCAAGTACAGATTTGACAACTTCACAACCGGGCCCATCAGGAGTGCTGGCTGGTGTCAGGTAGGTACACGGTCCAAAAAGAGTTGTCGCAAAACATGACAACCAAGTAAGCATTGAAATGATCCTGTGTTATTGCTGTGCCTGGGGCAAGTATGATCGCGCATACGGCGCAATCACTCATCCGCATTATTGATAAGTAATATGCCAATGTCTGCGAGTGACATGCACGCAAGATGTTTGCACATGCGGAATCTTCTTCAATGGTTGCACGCCAATGCCACTTGTAAACAAGAATGCTACGCATGTATGCGCAGCCTGCAAAACGCCCAAAACCAAACAGGCACACCACCGTAGTGTGTGTAGCCGATACGCTCTTTATGGGTACAAAAATGTTTTATGAAAACGTACCACATGTGCGACTTGAGACAAGCGATCAGCGACATACAGCAGTACCAACGGCCCCCTTTTGGTGCGGTCATGTCGCTGTGACGACTTTGCAAGCAGCAGCACCCACAATTCAGGTAAGGGCTTGCAGCGAACCTCCAACCAAGAGACCGCTCAAACACGGCACCCGGAAGGAAAATGTTCTGCGATAAATTGCACCCCCCGCCTCGCCCCGCAAATCCCCCTAAAGTCTGTCTATTCACCAGCTACGCACACGGTACGCACACGGTATGACGTCCTGTAGGGGTACAGCAGCAGCGCGGGTACGTCTGTGTGGGCGCGCGTGTGTTTGTGGGTAAATGAAAATGAACTCATGTGGCCTGAACCGGCACTATGGAGGGGTCCAGCGTACCTACCTGAACCGGAAGTAAATAGTGTAGCCCGCGCTACTGTACCAGCTCTTGTCAGTGCGAGCTCACCGGTATTTTAAAAATGACGGCGGGCAGTGGGGTACGCACTGCTGTTCGACAGGCACTCTACTGCTGCAATCTTTAGGTTCACAAATGTGTGTTGTGTGTGTTCGTCCCATCTATTCTGGCGCCGGGTTTCTGGTCTTTCGGCGTATATACCTGACGTATCAGCCGGGGTCACACAAGAGGAAGGTCACACAGGAGTTTTTCTCATGTTTGTTTTGTTGCCCCACCTTTCCCGCTGCGGTGCTTGCCTTAAGCTTATATCGCGAGAAGGGTTCAGCCATTCCTTTCCCTCGTCGACCATGGAACCGAAGTCAAGTGTATTTACTCACGACCTATAGATCGCTTTCCACTTACAGGTTGCTGGAAATAAATCCCGGGAATACACCCCTCCGCGGAGAGAATCGAACCCACAACCTGTCGCTAGGGAGTGGATCATGCAACGCGGAATAACAACAGGACTTGAGCCAAGCTTTCATCCGGTCATCAACCGATTGTGCTGTACACACAGGGGGCGGTTAGGCACACCGCGCATGCACTCTGTAGATATAAAATAAAAATACGTCGTCATAGGCGAGGGGCAAAGTCAGTTCTGTCAAACTCTGCTGCTGTGGAGACGTGAAGACTAGACTACATATGTTGTTGTTTGTTGCTTCTCACGTTAGCTCTATAGTGAATGGGGAGCCCGTGGTCGCAAAGACCCGGCACATACGACGCCGCGGGGAAACAAAACAAAAATAGGGTACAAACCACTCGGAAAGAAAATAAAATGATGGAGAGAAAATAACAGCTACAGCACCGACTGGTCGAGAAAAGACCCTTCGGAAACCGATCAAAATAAAACAATAACAAAAATAAAGGAGGACGCTTCCCACACTCGCCTAAAAAAATTAAACGGTAACGTACCAGCACCAGGCACTACGCACCATGGTATGGGAGTAACGGAGGCAACATAACAAAGAGGCGGCAGATGGGCAGACAGCCAGATGTATAAAAGCAAAAGCAACAGCAAAGGGGAGATCAAGGTACCCAACGCAGCAGAGTAGGCCGGGAGGACATGAAAAAAGAAGCACAGCACAGAGGCCGAAGGCAATACAAAGGACATACACAAAGGAGTACAGCATACGGGGAGGGGAACAGGGCGCAACAACATTGACCGGGTACATAGTTCGCCACAAATGCCGCCTCGGCCGCCCTACTCGTTTCTACAGCAGTGCCCGGTCGCTGTTTCTTCCCCCCCACCGCCGCTTCCCTGACTCTCTCTCTCGTCGGTCCCGAGATGGCCGTACTCTCTGCTTCTGCTTCCCTCGCGCGCTGGCGCTTCGCGGACGCTTCCGCCTCCTGCCTGTGCCATTTCCTCATGAACCATGCCGCCCCGTCCTCGACCTTGTTGTACCACGCCTCCGGGTCCTTGGCGCTCTCTCTTTTCATTTCCTCCCTTCCTTTTCGTCTCCCATATTGAAGGCCACGAGGTCCTCTCCTAGACGAGACACCCAGTCGCTCTCCTGCCCGCCCCGGTATCCCACGCCTCCCGCCATCGCTCCTAGCAGCATGCGCTTGGGGAGGCGGTTGTTCTCCATGCGCATAAAAAAAAAAAAAGCCCACGAAACACAGTCTCCGTTTGCGCACGGTGGCCTCGATGGTTTNAAGCCCGCGAAACACAGTCTCCGTTTGCGCACGGTGGCCTCGATGGTTTCCTCGCAGCCTGCCTGGATGAGGGCCTGGGCATAGGACAGGGGGCGGTCTGAGCGTTTCCGCTTGCTCCAGCCGATGCACCGTGTGAGGAACTGGCGGTGGGTCCCATTGAGCTTCGTGTAGTGCTCCGCTGTTAGGCTCCACGAGGCGCACCCGTGAGAGTCTGCACCACTTCAGCCTGGAGTAGCCGGATCTTAGCTGGCGGTCGGCCCGTCGCCTGTCGTACATCGAAGCACCGTTCCGGCGGTAGCACTTCCACGCTCGGCAGCTGCGGCTCGTGATCTCCCGGTCGGCCTTCCCGTCCACGCAGATGGTACGTCCGAGGAACACAAACCAATCTGCTGCTTGCACGTCTGGCCGGCGGCGCTGACCATGAACGGGCGTTCCTCGATCCCTTTCGGCAGCACACACATGATCTCCGTCTTTGGCTCCGATACCATCAGTCCGAACAGGCCGGCCACGCGCACGATTACCCACATCATCTTCTCGAGACTCTCCGGCGAGCGCGAGACGATGGCCGCGTCGTCAGCGTAGAGGGCCCACAGGACCTCCGCGTC
Organism: Ectocarpus sp. CCAP 1310/34; assembly: GCA_902602495.3. Lineage (NCBI taxonomy): Eukaryota > Phaeophyceae > Ectocarpales > Ectocarpaceae > Ectocarpus > Ectocarpus sp. CCAP 1310/34. Next base: position 32,672 of record CACKRE030000551.1, on the reverse strand, counting down.
CGTCACCACCGTGGTCTTCTTCCCCGCCGACCTGCCCTTCTTGCCTGTGTACTCCACTCGGGTCCCGATCTTGACCATGTCCGCCGTCACCTTGGAGTCCCTGTCGAACTCGGGCACGGCGACCATGAGCATCGCGGCAAAGAACAAGTTGAACAGCAGCGGGGCCAGGTTGTATCCCGGTCGGAGGCCTTGGCCCACGTCGAACCAGTCCGAGTACTGCCCGTCGCCCGTTCGGACGCGCGCCCTCATGCCCTCGTGGAAGTGGCGAATAACCGCCAGCATCTTCGGGGGCACGCCGAAGCGTCGGGGCACGTACCACAGTAGGTCTCGGTCCACCGAATCGTACGCCTTGGTGAGGTCGACATGTAACGATGTGATGCTGTTGCACACCACATGGTTGTTGCTTTTGTTCTTGTCTCCGCATGAAAAGATGAAGCCGGTCTCAGCTGCCCAGTACCTTCGAACATCTGCCCGTACTCCTGGTGCGGAATCGCTACCGCCTACACTGTCTGCTGGAATACACATGTATGCTACATACGCATAAAAGTATGCATACTGCTTCACTTCTTGCGGAGCCTGCCTGCTCTATTTTGAACCTCGGTCTCTGAACCGCCTGCGGTTGTGTGCATATTTACTGCCGAAATCAAGAGGAAAAGTGGTCATCAGTCACCCGTTGTGCACCCGTTACAACTGCTGTACACTGCTGTACACGCATACAGCAGTAGACTGTTGTGTGGAACTTTGAGCCTGACGCTTGTACTGCTGAAGTAGTGCTTCTGGCGCCGTGGGGGTATGTCCCTGTTACAGCAGTGCACTCCGAACTTGTTTCGAAAGAGTCTCCTTTAAGTCGGGAACATCGGTGCCGAAAATTCAACCCAACATCCTTAGCGCTGCCTGCTGCTGATGCAGAGCACATCCATGGCACCACATCGTTCGAGATCAGCAGAGTCAATCTACTTGCCTTACGCTTTGTCTTCTCCAGGACTTCCATGGCAAAGCGTTGGGGTCGGACTGGGAGAGAGTGGGGGAGCGACCGAACGAGCGAGTGCGAGCTCCAGAGTGGCCAGAGAGACGGTGGACGGGAAAAGGTGGAGGCAAAGAGTGCCGCGAAACGCCTCCTCCCATTACTTCGTTTAGCGGGTGTGCTGTCTGTTGCCCATGCTTGTTTCGTTTGTCCTAGCGGCCACACACACCTGCCATGGCGAAGAAGAAGGGCGGTGCCGCGAAAGGGGCGGCGAAGCAGGAGGCAAAGGAGCTGAAGAAGAAGAAGCAAGAGGAAAAGGCATCGAAGGCGGCTAAAAAGAAAAGCGGCAAGGTATGTCCGCTGTTCAGCACGCTAACGTGTACAAGAATTGAGGAGGCTGAAAGGGTAATGGGTGTTTCACAACAATCGTCGATGCAAGCCGTCCTGGCGCGGTTTGACTCCTATGGCCCCGGCGTGTTTCTACCGTGGGATGATCGTCCAATGAGGCAAGCCCCTGTCCTGCTCACTACATCTCTCAGCAAGCGCCACGACTCTCGCCCCGAATCCCCACACAACACGGGGGATGCACTTGTTTGAGTGGATGTTAACAGTCCCGCCAGCGTGGTAAGCTGGTCAAGCAGGGCCATATACCTATACCGCGCGTGGATAGTTGGACATGCTACCGGTACGAACAACGCCTCGGTTAAGGCGAGCACCTTTAAGGAGAGCGCCCGTGAGAAAGTCATGTCGTCTTCAAGTCCCTACACAGCAGGTCATCTACTTGGGGTCTTCCACCTGTTCCTCAGAGACATCCAAGCGGATACACGGGCACTACTGCTGTAGAAACGAGTAGGGCGGCCGAGGCAGCACTTGTGGCGAACTATGTACCCGGCTGATGTTGTTGCGCCCTGTTTCACTCCCTGCTGTATGCTATACTCCTTTGTGTATTGCCTTCGGCCTCTGTGCTGTGTTTCTTTTTTTCATGACTTCCCTGCCTACTCTGCTGTGTTGGGCACCTTGATATCGCTTTGTTGTTGCCTTTGTTTTTGTACGTCTGACTGTCTGCCCATCTGCCGCCTCTTTGTCCTGTTTGCTCTGTTACTCCCATGCCCTGGTGCGTAGTGCCTGGTGCTGGTACGTAACCCTTTGATTTTTTCGTTGGGCGGGTGTGGGAAGCGTCTTCCTTAATTTTGTTTTTGTTATTTTTTGATCGGTTTCCGAGGGCTCTTTTCTCGAACCTGTTCTTTTCTTTCGATCGTTTTCTTTTCTTTTTCCGAGTGGTTTGTACCCTATTTTTGTTTTGTTTCCCCGCGGCGTTGTATGTGCCGGGTTTCGAGACCGCGGGCCCCCCATTTTTTGTGGACTATAGAGCTAATGTGACAAAGAACAACAACAACAACAACAACGTTCATGCTGACATCCATGAGCAACTTCCAGACATTCTCCCGCTCGTATGCATATGAAGCTGGCATAATTTCAAGCATAGCTTGACTTGTCCACGTGGGGCAACAATAGAACGTTGGCTTATTGCAGTAGGGCCTATGCATGCAGCGCAGCGCTCGGCGTTGAGGCTCGACACTGTCTCGTCTGAAGTTCCCCTGTCCCAAAGGGTACTACTACGGAAACCTGCAGGTAAGGTAGATGTGTGAACAGATGACTACCGGTTGAACGAAAATCTTTACAATATATTTTTGTAGGGATAGTGCGCTTGCTTGAAAAACTGTACGAATAGTTGCACATGAACGACTACCTAGGCAGATGTGGCGGCATATGCTACAACGACACAAGCGAGGGCACGGCTTCTTTTGATATATATGGGCGCTTCTAAACTGGTTTGGTGGCTGTAGCCTGCTTGAAGGTTATGCTCACCCATGTTCCCCCCGTTTGCTGTTGCCGTCATTATGCCCCGTCAACACCCCGCCCAGGACGCTCGCGAGGCCGGCGAGGATGACATCGAGGCGATTCTGGCCGACATTCTCCAAAAGGAGGCCAAGCAAACCGCGGTCAGTACAGCACATCACTTGTTGCAACCACCGACGTTTACTCATTCGAGTTCCACCCCGCAGGCCTTCTTTGCGGTACACTTCAAGCCCCAGGCGTGGTCTTGAGAGATGTTCGTTGTGCTTTTATGTCAAGTACGACGTGTTTTCTTGTTTGTGTGCGCATGAAACATGTTAGTAGGGGCTCGATGTGTCAAGCAAAAAGGACGTGAGGTTGAATGCACTACAGGCATATTGCCTTGCCTGCCTGTCCTACAGTGTAGAGGTTTCAGAGCGAAGAGCGAAAAGGGTAGATCACCGACGCAAATACTATTCTGGGTGGGCTGGGTGGGGCTTGTGGTCGCGATCTCGCCCCACTTCGTAGGTGTGCGAGCCGTGGGACCCCAGGACTTCGGTGGGCCTAAAGCTCGTGGCCAGCGTGTGGGCACATAGACCTCCGTCAAGTCCTCGGATCATTCGGTCGTATAGCGTATACCGGCCGAGTGGCCTCCAACGATGGGTTCTGGGAGGGTTCAAAGCAGATCGATCGCCGAGATCACGGCCGTAAGGCGTACCTTCGGTAGGGAGTCTGGCCATGTCGTAATTTGGGTGATGGGATCGACCTGGTTTGAGTTCTTCCAAGGTCAGCCGTTGGAGGCTGCTCGGCCGCAAGACCGAGTGGCCTACGACGGTGGATTCTGGGAGGATTCAAACCAGGTCGGTCGCCGAAATTATCGCATGGCTTAGCTCCCTGCTGAAGGTATCCGCTCTACAGCCGGATTGTACGAGGGCTCGACGGAGGTCGAGTGGCCAGTCCCCGCGAGAGGCTTCCAGGGCGCCCGCCACCATTGTTCGTGAAGACGCAAACCGCAAGCGTCTATACCACTACCCCATCAGCACTCTGATGGCTGTATAAACGAAGTTCTTCCGCTCAGAAAACTCAACGAAATTCATACATTGTCGTGGCTCAGGTTGTTAGAATATTCAAGCACACATACGTACAGTAGCAGAAATACTACCCGTCCGAGGAAATGCCCCAATCGAAAGGGGTGTGTTGCAAACAAAAAGTTCTCGTTCCTTGTTCCTCCTGTTTATGGAGACTCGAGCATCCCGCAGCATTGATCTCCCTTCTCTCTGAGACGAGCGGTCACCTCCCTTGCACGTCGCCTCCCTGAACGAGCGTATAGTCGAGAAATCATCAACGATGTGATCGTCTGAGACTAAGCGCTGTTGAATTGCATTTCGACGAACCTTCCTATGAGTTCCTAGGCTTCGTCCTGATTCAGACAAAGCTAGCGTGGTTTTTCTCTGTTCCCTTCGTTGTTCTGGCTGTCCGTTTTGATTCACAATTGGAGATACATCGGTCACCCTCCGACTGTCCGGTTCGGGGTTGGTTTACCTCCCACTAGGTCACTGTGACGGTGTGCGATGGACCCCCTTCTCCCAGGGCCAACTTCACGGTGACCTCCCTCCCCTCCGGCGACATGATCCTTTTCGGCGGGGAGTGCTTCGACGGCCAGGACACCAAGTGCTTCAAGGATCTCTTCCGGTGTGCGCTGCTGCTGCTGCTGCTGCTGTAGAAATGTTTTTGAGGCAGTTCGCCATTGCTTGATCACATCCGCTCCGGCGTGCTTTGTCTCTGCTCTCTCTCGCACACGCGGAACCAGGCTTATCACATGTCGTACCCGCCGTGGTGACTTCCATTTGGATATTGCAGCTTAGCCGGTAGATTTGATCTGAAAGGACATGTTCCCCACATCTTGTGTTATTATAGTGTGGGCGCAGTGGGTGGAGAGTATTGGTTGGTTGCCGTCGACCAGGATCCGGCTGATTCAGACATTTGAATGACCCAAATCATCGGACCTGAATGGTTCAAACATCAAAGGAGTCATGGCTTTTGTTCCCCGGTTGCTTCATTGTGAACCGGTGTTGGGGGGTGATTTTGGTAGCACCAAAGGCTGCTAAGGGCACAGCCACGAAGTGAGTATTCCGAGTGTTATCCCACACAGAGGTGTGTTCGTTCGTCTCAGGCCGTGCGACGGTCTGTCGTTGGTGGGTCGGGTTGGGGGGTGGCTTGCGAGCCCGGGTCCAAGGTCAGGAGTGGTTTTGTGGAGACCACCTTCCATGATAAAGGCACTATCTCCCCAACGTCCGTCGAGGACGATTTACTCTAATTACGGTTTGGTTTACGTATGTGATGATTCGGTGATAGATGTTGGATGAGACCCTTGCGAGTTTGCAACGGTCCTTTGGGCTGCACTAAATGCCACACATCTCCAGCGTTGCTTGAAAGCGGCACCCCCTATGGCCACCTCACGGCAGCATGGTACTTGCTCATCGCTCTGTTGTTGCGAACGGGGATTGGTATCGTAAGGAAACCTTTGACGGAATTACAAGTGGTCGTGATGTTGAACGATAACAAAAAGCGGACAATTCAAGTGTTCTCGTTTCAAACTGTAGGGCTACGTTTTGTGAAACCGAAGCCGGAACATTGGCTTTACGCCCGACAACAAATCGGGCCGACGATTGTACCCGAGTTTTCATTTCAACTACAGGGCTTGCGTGTTGTGAAAGCAAAGCTTGAAGGTTGAGTGATGTACTCCGACCTAGAACCTCTTTTTTTTTTTTGCCACAGGTGGAACGTCGAGAAGAACGAGTGGCGCCAGATCGAGTCGCCCAACACCCCGCCCCCCCGGTGCTCCCACCAAGCGGCGTATTTCAGAGATCACTTGTATGTGTTCGGCGGGGAGTTTGCCACGACGGACCAGTTCCGCCACTACAAGGACTTCTGGCGACTCAACGTCAAGGTAAAGGCAGGCTATTGTGTGTGTGTTTGGCGCGCTGTTTTTTTTTTGTCGTTTGTTGTTGTGTTTGGCAAGATTTGAAGAGGAATCGCACCTGCATTATCGTGCGCTGGGAGAAACTTCTGTCGTGTTTTTTGTCTCGGTCTTGTCTCGCCCTACAAGGTTTAGCTGTCATACCCAACCTCTTGGAATTGGGACTATCTGTCCGCTTGTGCTGTATCGCCGTTTTCTTGTCCGCCGCCGCCGCTGTTGCTGTCGCACAGACGAACGCTTGGGAGCAGCTGGAGACGTTAGGCAAGTCCCCCTCAATGAGAAGCGGCCACCGCACGGTGGTGTGGCGCAATCAGCTCGTCCTTTTCGGAGGGTTCCACGAGGCGTCTCGCGTCACAAGTTGGTTCAACGACCTCTACATCATGGGTTTCCAGGACCTCAAGTGAGCAGCCGGTTGTAGGGTTGATGAGATGGATCGTTGTGTAGCGGTCTGGGTCGTTTGGGTGGGATGGGTCGTCTTGCAGTCGTCTGGGGCGTTTTTCACCTCCAGGACATCAAGTGGAGCGGTTCTCAGATTGGTGGGATGGAGTGGTCCGGTTCGTTGTGGCGATATGCATTTAACACAACGACTCCATCCCTATCCACAAAATAAGAGTCCGGGATAAAATAGCAACGAATCTATACACAGCGTTAGCGGAAGCACTGCCTGTGTTTGATGTGTTGCATCTGTTTCAAGAGACTTTAATGGAACTCGGTCCAGTTGGTTGGCTTGATTCGATCTGGCGTGGATTTACGAGACCTTGCCTAATGGTGCTCGGTAATGCCACGCTCCTCGTGCTGCGCAGCAGAGGACAAGCACATCATAGCAAGGCCCCGAGCCAGGGGAGCGGGCTGAATCGCTGGCCACGAGAAGAAGAATCGGGTAGATTTAGCTTCAGATATACGTATCTTGACACGTTTTGAAGGGAGTTTGAGGCACTCCTTTGCTCTGTGTGTGTGCCGTGCGGTGTGTTGTGCGATTCTGTGCGATGTGCGAAGCTGGTCGTTGAGTTGCTAGTTGCGCCGCGCCCTCCGTCCTCCCCCCGGATTGCTTTTTTTGCACACGCAGGTGGCGGCGGATAGAGTTCCCCGCCACGGCTACGATACCTGCCCCAAGGAGCGGGCACCAGATGGCGGTGTACGCACCGGGGGAACAAATATTCCTGTATGGGGGGTATTCGAAGGTCAGTCTGGCGTTGTGTTCTGACGTGCTGTATCGTTTGGATTGCCGTCACCTGTTGTCTTGGCCAGTGTGGTCGCATGCCCTCCCGCAGCTCTACGTTGGTTTCCCATTCTGTCACCCTGATACATAAAATAATATCCTCGAGTGACAAAATCAACTGAGACTTGAGACTAGCCTTGCGAGTGGTGATAATCAGATCATCACCTTAATCCTACCGCCCCTGTTTTCCTCCCCTAACCTCAGGAGAGGGAGCCTGGGCAGAAGAAAGAGGGCAAGACTCTCAACGACATGTGGGTTTTGAACATGAAGCCAGCCGTATCCGGGGGAAATCCGACATGGGACCGGGTGCGCCATTTTGTCTATTTTCCTGAGAGAGCAATGGGGAGGGGGGGATGCTCCTATGGGAGGGGGCGCTCCTTGCTGGCAGCCTGTTTGATGTTTTGTCGTCTTGTGGGTTGCGTTCGATGTGGATTCGCGGTGATGAACTGGTTCGTTGCAAAAGAGAGAGACCGAAGGAAATATGTCCTGAGAACGTCTGCAGCGGGCTAGGTGTTGAAAAAGTGGGATGCAAGAGGGTGCTTGTCACGGGAGAGTACCAGCATGTAAATAACATTTATGGCAGATATCTGGTCAACGGAAGCAACATCTCTACAACAACAATAACAACATGTATAACGCATTTTCTTGTGTCAGATCGGGAAGAAGGGGGCCCCGCCGTCGATCCGATCCGGCGCGGCGATGACGGTCCACAAGAACAGGGCCTTGCTCTTTGGAGGCGTTTTGGACCACGAGGGGCCGCAGCATGCCCTCAGGTGAACATCCAGATACAGTCCCCCAGAGCCTAACCCTCCCCGCCGTTCATGAGCCGTGGGATCGCTACTAATTCGGTGAAACCGTGGGTTTACCTTTGGCTCTTGTCCAGTGAAGAGTAATGATTGGTGGGTTGACACGTTTGCACACCACCGCCGTGCGGTGTCTTCTGCGGTTCTCCCCCCCCCCCCCC
>CACKRE030000550.1:50112-60580 GCA_902602495.3 Ectocarpus sp. CCAP 1310/34 | reverse complement strand
CTTTCAAACTCGTGAGGCGGGAATTCCCGCATATTTCTGGATTTTCACGTGCTAACCCGCATGCGGGAAGCGGGAATCGGAGTTTGAAAGATGTCTATTAAGGCACCTGGGTTATCCGCGCTNTTCCCTCATATGGGGCTCGAAAGCCCCATATGAAATCATGCAGGAATTGACTCTTTACACGCCAGGGCGACGGGATTCCCGCGGGAATATAACGAACAGCCCGCTACCGCTTTCAAACTCGTGAGGCGGGAATTCCCGCATATTTCTGGATTTTCACGTGCTAACCCGCATGCGGGAAGCGGGAATCGGAGTTTGAAAGATGTCTATTAAGGCACCTGGGTTATCCGCGCTATCTCTGCCGCGTCTCGCTACAAAACCAGTGACGTCATCACACACACCCAATATCATCTAGTCTATCCAGGAAAAAACGGAAAACAATTGACAACACAAGAGATGCTTGTCCGTGCGCCACGGTTCGATGCCGTCCGCATGCTCCAGTTTCGCTGCTCCGGTGCCGCTTCTCCGGTGACGCTGTGGCCAGTCGTAGCACGACCAAACTCGACCCGCTCCGTTTCGTACACGCTCTCGTTGCTGTCTTTGCCAGTCGGTTCCTCGCTTTCTGCACTTGGGGTTCTTGGTCTGAAAATTCTCGCGCCGAAGGGTCAACCAGCCCAATTAGCTCGTCACCACCTGTCCCCTCCTCCTTTGATGGCAAAACCAGGTTATTGAGACAGTACAGCTCCCCCTAGCACACCCAGGGCCGTGTACATAGTGCCCGTCCACCTTCCTGATGGCGTCTGCCTCCGCGCACAAAGATGAGATGGGCATTTCTGCCTTCCAACCGACGGCCATGGAGGCCCGCGCATCTGCCCCTTTGTACCTGACGCACCAGTGCCGACCCAACTCCACCATTACGCACGCCTCGCGGCGGGTGCGCCGAAGCAAGAAGGTATCGGTCCCTTGAGGGTGAGTCTAGCCCTGCTCGCTAGAAAGACTCCCCCCCTCGCAATGGGTCATGCCTAAGCAAAACCTTGCTGAGGCAGCGAGGGGAAGAAGGGAAATGCCTCCGTCTGCACCCCGGTGAAGGAGTGCTCATGGCATCGCTGGCGACTGACTCCACCTCTGAACCGCCTTGGTGAATCTTCACATCTTATGACCCTAACGAGTCCCTGCCTCTTTGGACTACGCAAAACGCATACCGTCATCGTGTCATGTCGATTAGGGTGCCCTCAACGGACAGAAAAGACAACCATGTGAACGATGAACTCCACCTCTGACGGTGCGGTGCACGTCGTGGTTGTCCATGATCGAGTGGAAGAACCCTTTGCTGTGTGCGCGCGTTTTTACACACGTTGAAATAGATGTTGTACATACAGCAGAAGATGGCTACAGCACAGCAGTACAGCAGAAGACTACACATACAGCACGAGCGACCAAAGCGGCCAGTGCTGAGAATTTCCGCCAGCGGTATTGGTACAACCATCAACCATGACCTCGGGCACTGCGAAACAACAGCACATTCCCACCCGCGAGGCGTGGGGAGCACCTTGTTCGCAGCAGCACACGGAGTCACTGATCAGCTTTGCCCAAAATGCAAAGACCTAGACTATGCACCCACGCGGAGCCACGCGACCTGTTCGAAGATCATCTGCGTGCGAGACCCGTGGAATCCCAACGTAACATTACCGCGACCGCAGGAGGCGGTACAACTCCCCCCTCCCACGTGACCCCGGTTGGGTGGTCTAGCTGGTAGAAGGGGAGGATAGTGGCCAGAGGGGCAGACGACAGAGTCCAACAATGGAAAATATATATATAGACTATATATAGCTGTACCGGTCGAGGGTTCAAGTCCTGACAAAGGGAGTTTTTTCTAGCTGATTAAATTCTGGTCTCCGCTGGAAGCGCCGCGTTGCAAAGCTCGTTGTTAGTAAGCTTGATCGACTTCATAGGTCGCGAGGGAACGGACTGCTGAACCCTGCTCGCGATTAAAATATCTCAGGCAGGCACCGCAGGAGGGGGTCCAACCCCCCCCTCCTATGTGACCCCGGGTGGGTCGTCTAGCTGGTAGAAGTGGAGGGTAGGGGCCAGTGGGGGCAGACGACAGAGTCCAATGATGGGAGACAAAAACAAAAAACTATTCCACCGATTGGTAGGGGCGGAGGCACTCTTATTATCTCGACACCGTGCACTTACAACACGTGATCCTTTCGGAATGGGCTCATGAGGGCCATCAACGCGTGTGGTGACCAATGACAACAGAAACAGGCAGCCGACCAACCCGCAGCTGGCTGTGACTGCCGCCGCTTGGTTTTGAAGAAACGCTCAGCAGCTCACACTGCGCATGTATTCATTTTACCTCGAAGAGCCCCGCGAACCTCAACCTCCGCTTGCATAAGTTCTCAACAAACACACCTTCGTGTCCGTTCGCGCAGGAACCCAAATCGCGAACAACAGCAGTAGCAGCAGCAGCAGCAGCAGCAGCAGCGAGCGCACCCCAGATGGGCAGGCAGGTAGGTACAGCAGACAGGGATTCACGACTGGCTCCAGTCACCGATGCCAATCTTTTCGGCCTGTTATGCAACCATCTCGCAGTGCTGACTCATCGCCCAACACCTGGCAAGCGAAGGCCACGATATGCTTAAACGGTAATATTTCGGCGCCTCCTCTCTTACTACTATGCTCACCGAAAAGACTCCATCATATCCCATTGGACTGTGTATCTCGAATGGGTAGTCTTTGTGTGTGTGTATTTGTTTTTCCTGAAAATTAAGCTGTCAGTAGAAATGTCACGTGCATGGATGCATCTGGGTAGAGAGAGATCGGAACGGTTTTTATTTCCAGTGTGAAGAGCAACAACAAGGCATGCACATTGTTTTGAAGCGGAAAACGAACGGGTTGTTCCCCCGGGCTTCAAAGAGCGAAAAAAAAACAAGTGGCTGATTGACTGAGATACATATGCATAGGGCTGGCTCGTTGTGAGGCTCCTCGTGGACCGAAACAAAACGTTTTTTCCTCTTTATGGAAGCCATGCTAACTCGGTGCCAATTCTCTTCTCTGCACCCGCACCCAAGGCCAGCGGTGCAGTTCCCATTTTCCACCACGACCGACAACAATAACACAACCACCCGGCCCCAAAACTTGTTGTGTCTCCATTTTCTACACAGCAACACAACAAGCAGCATCCTGCTCCTCAGATTTCACGGTGACGAGCTGTTAGAGTGGAGCGCCTTGGAGTTCTGGGTAGAGAGAGATCGGAACGGTTTTTAATGTGAAGACAACAACAACAACAACAACAACAACAACAACAACAAAAATGCAAGCGGCACGTTATTTTTAAGCGGAAAACGAACGGGCGTTCCCCCGGGCTTCAAAGAGTGAAAACACAACTGGTTGATTGACTAAGATACATTTTTTTTGTGGACTAGAGAGCTAATGTGAGAACCAACAACAACAACAAATATGCATAGGGCTGGCTCTTTGCGAGGCTCCTCGTGGACCGAAACAAAAAGTTTTTTCCTCTTTTAAGAAAGCCATGCTCACTCGGTGCCCATTCTCCGCACCCGCTCCCAAGGCCAGCGGTGCAATCCCCATTTTCCACCACAACCGACAACCACAACACAACCATCCGGCTCCAAAACTTGTTGTGTCTTCACTTTCTACACAGCAACACAAAAGCAGCATCCTGCTCCTCAGATTTCACGGCGACGAGCTGTTAGAGTGGAGCGCCTTGGAGTTCTGCTAGAATTTCCGTGGAAGATTGCTCGTGCCCGGGCATTTTCCACACTGGTAGGTGGTGGAGGTGATTTTCATTGATCAGTAGTCGACGTGGAAGACTCTCGCAAGCCATTTAGCACGGGACATCTCTCGTTTTGTGCCAGGGAATTCCTCTGCTGGTGTTCTCTGGCAAGTTGGTATGTATGATGCACCCGCTTGTTGCTCAACCAGACCGGAACGGTAAGGTGATAATGGACTTTGTGCGTGTGTCCGCGCTGTAAGCGCGGACGGTGCTCTTTCCATGCAGTGTAATATTTTGACTGCTGTAGTAAATTAGTGTAGGGAAACTGTAAGCGTCGGAGAGATGGCACCCCCGTGGCAGCCCCGTGTTAGCGTTTTTTTGTTGCGTATTTCACAATAAGTACCAGTGGCGAAAAGGGTAGTATTGGAAACATCTCGTCGAGGGCTTTCCTGAGAGGTATCGGCTGGTGATCGCACCCTCCTACTTGGGGAGAAATAGGCTTAACGAAAACACTGACACGGGGGTACCATCTCGCCGACTCTCACGGCAATCTTTGTTTCCTGGAATGCCTCTGACCGGGGGAAGCTTCGTCGTATGCATATGCTCTGTGGTTGTTCTCCGATCTTCCGGCGGCTGCGGCGCATACATACCTCTCAATGTTTCTCCACCTGTACTGTCCCTTCTCATAGCAGCAGCTGTTTGCTGTATCGCCTATTTTTGGAGAAAAATGATACCCAAACAATAATATGTACCTCGTCGATTTCACATCATCAGTGTTGACTCAAGGCAATATCTTCCGCCCACTGATGAAATGATAGTAGACGTTGTACTTTGAGTACACGCTCTCCGCGGCGACGTTGATGATCCTTTGTTGGGACAGTTCATCACGTCATTAGTTGCTTGCTCCTGGCTCTTGGGAGGAAGGTTAACACATGTGTGGCCCTAGTTGACGGTAGGTGTGATTTTCGTCAGGTATTGCTCACACCGACTGTAGGATTTCTATCAAAAACACACGGCCTCATATTTGAGTACTGGGGGATTGAAGGCCCCGCCGCCCCCAGTGGGCGCCGGGGCCCGAAACGCAAACCGAAGGTAGTTAAATTGAATGATCGGAAATTTTAAGATGTGTGCTGTGTAGCGGTATGGTCGTGCCCAACGTATGGTAGTGTCGAAGACTTGAGTGATGGTCCTATCACGCTCTTTGAGCTCTGGGCGACCCGGTTGTGGCCTCTCAGGGCTGAACGGATGTGGTACAAGTTGTCTATACGTCCATCAACCCAGGTTTCATTGTGTAGTCTAGATAAGCATATTCGATTTTGTGCTTTTGCAGCTCTCATTAGATGGCCATCGCCTCTTCCGTGAGTATTTTGGCCTGATCTGCAATCCACCGCTAAAACTGGATGGTCTATCGGCTGGAGCAGATGTATTAGTCCCGAGGGATCTTGGAATCAGGTACACCGCCGAATTTCGATGAAGTCTAATTACGTGATCGTGTGTTGGTTATGTGCGTGAAAGGTGAGTCGTTGATACTCGATGCAGCTGAAAACGTCGATGAGAAATTCGTTCACCCAAGAACCAAGTTGTTGAAATCGGGGTTCCGTACCAACAACTGTGTCACCCATTGTGCGGGCGTGATTCAATTCCCAGTTGTGCTTTTCAAGGCAACTTGCCAGCCGGATGCCCTGCCTTCTGGGAAAAGCGATGGAAAAGTAACAGAAATAATTCTTGTCGTAGGCGGAGATGACATTTTTCTCGCCCGGCAAGTGCCCTGGTCATTGCTGCTCTGTCACGTGGCATGATCACTTGAGCGCGTGTGCCGATGGCCATTATTCCGCAGAAGGAGTCCGGTAACGAAAACGCCAAGGAGTTGAATATCGTTCTGGATCCAGGCCTCGAGGCAACAGAAGAGTTAGTTTTACGAATTTCGGCGAGTGTTCTATCAGATTATCATATTGCAATGCATGTAGACAGTACATTTCTGATGATAATGCGATCATTGTGAAACCGTGCTAGGTTTTTATCGAGAAGAGAAATGCCACAGGTGCATGTAGCATGGTGAAACTTGTATATGTAGTTGTTTGGTATATCAATAGAAGGAAGAGTATGATGTATCTGTGTTTACTTCACATCGCACGCACTGGTTGCTCATTGCAGCTGTAAGGCGGCCAATATTCGGCGAATGAAACCTGTTGTAAAGCCGTCCGTACCTTTGTCACGACGGCTTCATCGAGTTCACCGTAAGCCGTAGTTGGGATCGTGCAGTAGCCGTTGAACGTTGGAATGCGAGCTTTCCCTCACGGAGTCTCACGGAGTGAGTGGTAAATCCTGCAACTTGTTCGGGGATGGAGAGGGCCACGTCGATAAAACATCGATTTAAAATTTTCAACAATAACCAACTCTTGAGCAAGGTACATTGTAGCTCGATCGGTGAAATGCGCGGTGTATCGATATGTAGTCCATACATTCTCGTTGAAGATGCACACTGTTTAGTTGAACGCACTACATACTACATTCCACAAGTTATCATGGAAAGTAGAAAAAAGAAAAAAGCACGGTACCTCACCTTCCTTGGACGGACAAGAGATGGTCACCTAACATCCACTTTAGTTCTTCGTCGTCGACATTCATCGACGCGAAGTTGGAACAGCAGTTGTGCGCCCGGGATTCTTTGCGGAGTTTTTTGTGAGGACGGATTGTAGCGGATGTGTAGAGGTGGGTATTATAGTAGTCTAGGGGTGCAATAATAGTCGTGGAAGAACGTATTTCCCACTTTTTGAGCATATCCGTTCAGACTCCATGGCTCCTCAATGCTTGCAAGGGTCAGCGCGTTCCACCGTTATACCCATTTCGTCCGCCGCATGGACTACAAGGAGTGCCTCAAGTCGCTGGGTGATGACAGTGTTCGAACGCGATATCTCCTCGCGAAACCATGATGTGGATCGTCGATGAAGTTCCTTCAAAATAGTCCAGATGTCCAGACGATCCCTCTTCGCCGAAAAAAATCAGATCTGCGTTTTTCCTGATGGGTTTGATGCTTCCTGTCGAAGGATGGTTTGGGTTAGGTGACGCTGAGTCGTTTTCCCGTGTTCATGGCAGCACTTTTGTTCGGTTGTCGTGCGCGTCGCCTCTTCGCATTTACCGCCAATTTGTTCCGAGCATGATAATTTGCACGATTTTGCTCGTTCTTGGGCAATCGCTGCCGCGTGTCCTGTTTCGTTGTATGTCCGTCCGAACAGTAGTAGCATCACCAGACGTAGCTCGGAGAGGTCGAAGTGTAGTGTAGATGTCGTTGACAATCGTGGTTGCGAGAACAGTGCAGAAACTCTAGTTTGCACGTGCTGCAGCAGTGGGCGCATACAATGCTCGGGTCGACTTTGAACGTTACAATAAAGGTACTGTCACCAATAAGTAAGGCGGTCTGCATAGTCTATCGCTCGTGATTGTTGATTCGTTGGACGAGGACACGCTTGCTTGTGATGCTGTTGGCGGGTGACCCACACATAGTCGGCTTGCATGTCTGCTACCCACATTAAAAAGCCTTGTGCACACGTTGTCCAGAACCGTGGACTCTGTGGGTGATGCAGAACTACTGTAGGACAGCTGAATGTAGTAGTGTGATGGGTGCCTGTTGCGTGGGACAGCAGCTGCTTGGGACAGCAGCAGCAGTGCATAGACTGACATGCCTGGACGCTGTGTACGTCGACGAGTTACTATGACCTGCAGTGACAAACATATAAAAGGTCGAAATAACCGTCTACTGCACAGCAGCGGGAGAGTTAGGGGCTGTGTGTGTCACACAGTCTTGAAAATCGCTAATGTATCTGGTGCGCGTATCACACGCTTCATATCGCGTTGCATGCTACAGTATGTCCTATGCGTTTCAGCCCCGTGACCTGCGTTGACACACCGGCAAAAAGGCACATGTTCGCTGTACAGCAGTGGGAAGCTGTGTGGATCGCGCAATTACCGTTTTCACAACGCAGACCTCGGGTTTTGCCCACGCATGCACGTCTTCAAAAAATTGCGTCAAACACCGAAAATGCATGTAGCAATACTCCCGAATTATTTTCTAGTAGTGCACCCGAAGATGACATTCCTACACATAATATACGTACTTGATTTCGTTGGCGCTTGGACATGTTCAACGGTCGAAAACTCTTCCTGGTGATGTCTTGCGACATGGCTGTGATTGTGTTTTGGGCGTGTCATCACAGGTAAGCCTTTTTTCCTGTTGGTTGTCTTCTCTGCATTCAAATAGTTCGGTAAAAAACAAATCGCGACGTGAAGGAATTCTTGCTTGTGTCCATTTCTATGTTTAGAAAGAAAGGTGTCTGGGGCAGATAGCTTGTGACCACGGAAGGCGTCCGTGTCAGTTGGCCTAGTACGGACATGAGAAGGTACTGAGCGGAGACCCGAGCGGTTTTTGATGTGAAGACAACAACAGCAACATCACTGAACCTCTTCAGCGGGTTGGTTATTCTCCGTGTATGCTCGTGACCCCCCGGCAGGTCGTGGTACTTTCTCTACCGGAGAACCAAACATCCTTGTTGCTTTCAAGGGCTGGACAAGCAACGCCATGGCGCAATGGAATGCAGCGAACAACATCACCGGAGCTTGGGTGTTAGACTTATCCAGGTCCGGGCGAAACGTTGGAAAGATCGCTAGACTGCTTACAGGACGAAATCAAAATCTTTAATTTGCGTTCGACGACAGTGTGTAGCTGACGGAGCAGCGGAGCGGGGAAGCGGGCGTAGCGGGCAGATCAAGGTCCCCATTGATGTACATGATCTGTGTTCTGTCAACACGCCCGACTGGCGGCAGACACACTGGCGACAGACACGCTCAAGGAAAGGAGATAATAAATACTGTAGCCTCTTATCTGTTGATTCGCTGCTGACTTCGTTGGCGGTCCTCAAGCTACAGCTACCAAACTATCATAGTGAAATATTCGGTAGGGTAAAACTCACTCGAACTGTACCGAGTGATGCTACAGCAGCGGGGTTCACCTCTTCATATTCTTTTAGGCAGGAAGACACTCTCTACGTGGACCTGTTGGTCCACTTTCATGGTACGACCACCGAAGCAGGGCTAATCGTTATGTCCCCAACGCTTAAGAGGTCACCCCATACCCCCTGCCGTGTCACCAGCCTACCACGATGCCGAACATTCTCAGTAGCAGTCGCTGAAGCTTCTGCTCTATTCAATTGACCCGCTTTCCGCGACGTCACTTGGAACTGCACCGATGATGACTTGAGCTTTACTTCAACGCGCTCCTCGACGCACAAGCGAGAGGACAGAGCGCGGACTGACTCTAGAATGACCCCGTCGGCTTGAACGATTTGTAACTCTTAGCGGCCCCCATACATTGCCGTGATCGCCTCTTCCTTGTGGCGTTGCAGGTCCGACACGTTTGAAGCGTACCTTCTGTGTCTGGGCACGCCCCCACAGGCCATCCGAGCTCAGGTAGGTGGCTGGCGCCTGGGCGACGGATACGAGTGAATCCAACCAGACTTCGGGTGAGGGGGGTATACTCATAGTCGTTCATGCCGTAGTCGTTAGACCATTGACCTCGCGTCCCTCCAAAGCCGGGGAGGAGCACGCCAGGTCCTCACCGGACTAGGCCCTCACATCACCAAGCGCGAAGCGCCGTGAGGTATTCGGCGAGACGCATGAAGGGTGCGCTGCATTCTGCTAAGGGTGTTCGGCATCTTGTGCTTACTTCCTTGCGTACGGATGACAGCTGCGTATGACTTGATTTACTTTCTGGTGCTTTCACTTTCAGAGACAGTTGTAAGCACTGGGTAAGTGCCTCGAGGGTGCTCGACCATTTTGACACAACGTGGTGCGATCATTCTCAATGTGCAGAGTGAGGGTTCTCGACCCCGCACAACATGATCTACTCGACCACCATTATGGTTACCGCCAAAAAAAAAAGACAGAGGTGAAGAAAACAGCGGTACCCTGGTTGCCGAGTTCACTATGAAAATTGTATTGTTGTACAACGTGATTGTGTTTTCCTCCTATTTATCATGGCGACAGTCCCCCCATTTTTCGTGTTGAGACATGTACTACACTCTTTCAGCGTATGTAGAGTACTACACTTTTCAGTGTAATTTTCCGCACATCTACAACCATCCAGGGTCACACTGGAGGGGGTAAACACCAGGGCTTTTTCTTCTTTTTCTTTTTTTTCATGCCCCACCTTCCTCCTGCGGTGCGGGTTGAAATATATTTTTATCGCGAGAAGGGTCCAGCCGTCCCTTTTCCTCTTCAACGGTGCTATCGTCGAAGTTTGGTACAGTAGGGGGCCCTCTATAGTGCCGGTATGTGTTCAGAGAGCAAAGCGGCACTATACCGGGCACCGGCACTATTCAGAGTACAGAAAGACTTGATATTCCGGTGTGTGCGAGCCGAAAACACCGGCACTATATCGGGCCACCCACTGTATGGTACTCACGAGAGCTTGTCAGCTATATTTCGCTTTCACCCGTACATTGCGCGAATTATTGACCCCATGGGGATTCGAACTCACGACCTCTGCGACTAGCGGATTACGAGGATACCACTAGACCACTCGGGCGACCGGCCAAGCCCATTGCCGAGCGACAAAACCCAATCCCGATTGCAAGCAAGAAGGGGGGACTTGTTTAACAACGTCGTTGCCAAGCGAGGAACACCCAACCCCGATGGCAAACACCGGGAGGGGCGGCTTGTTTTACAACGTCGTTG